>SSNR01000342.1:554892-582023 GCA_006937965.1 Callopanchax toddi
CCTGTCTGACAACATGAAGGAGGCTAAAAGATCTCAAAAAGCAACACATCCAGGGGCGTGGCTACGGGTGGGCCTGGGCGGGCCTGGGCCCACCCACTGTGTACCTGGGCCCACCCAATCAAATGGCTTCCTCAACAAAATTATATATATTTGTTTTATTTTTGAGGGATTTCATTTAAGCAATGATTAAATGAAATAGAACAGAGTAAATTTGACATCAACAGCATGAATGTGTCGTGGTGATTTAATAACTATGACATCATTTGTAAGTCTTGCTCTCATTGGCTGTTTTGAATAATTTCGGAACTCTCCAGACGAGCTACGGTAACAGCGCAACTGTGAGTATGCTGCTGTGACCTGTAGTGTCAACCAAAGCATTTAAGAAATGGCAAAACAAATCTTCATTTCTAAATGTTTCAAAAAACAAAGAGTGGAGGACCTGTCCTGTGTTACAGGGTTGATGTGCTTTGGAATTTAGATGTTTTGTTCAAAGATCTTTCTGTCGCTTTCTGACAGGTTCCTCTCTTCTGCAGTTCACATTTTGCAGCCTTGTACTTTCGCGGAATGTTTTGTGCAAATTTGCATGCTTTAAACTTTTTTTTACAGCGCAGTGCGTCCTGACGATCTCCTCCATGGAGCGGAGCGCAGTGCGTCCTGACTCCCTTTTGCGCGCCGCGCGCTGACCAAGACTCTGGATCAGTAGCGGCGCTACTGTAGCGCCCTTATGCTCCCTTCCCATTACGAGCTTCTTTTCTGCAGCAAGGTGGGAATGACAATCTAGACTTTTACAGGTAGAAAATATGTTTTTAACTGATTGACAGACTGCAGAATCAGAATCATGGAGCAGCATGATGTCTCCAAACGGTGCGCTCTCCGCTCCTCTCTTTTTCCTCTCTCTCTCTCTCTCTCTGTCCGACCTGAAATAATTAACGTGTTTGACCCGACGGCTCGGGCTGAAATTGAGACCTCTAGTGATAAACACAGAGCAGCTCTCAGATCACTTCTCAGCATCAGCTGTGTGTTGTTTTACCTCAACCAGCAGGTGTCCGTCAGACGCCATCAGAAACATCAATGAAGTGATTGATTCAGCCGTTCTGATGTCAGTTTGTGTTTAAACGAGATCAGTGTGAAGATGTTAACGCCTGTCTGAGAGAAGTGTATAAAGTGTAGTGAGGGGTTTTACAGGCTTAAAACATCTGGAATTATTGTAAAAATATAAAACTGATACTTGGCGGATTTCACCGCAATTGCGGGTTATTTTTAGAACGTAACTCCCAGAATAAACGAGGAATCACTGTATAGACACAGATCTGCTTAAACCAAAGTGACATTTACAAATACACTGATTTTCAATTACATTTTTGGGCCCACCCACTTTTTATTAGGCCCGGCCAAAAATCTATTTCTGGCTACGCTACTGAACACATCAGGTCCTGTTCTGAAAGAAATCAAGAACCCAGAACAACATCTAAAGCTCTCTTTCTGTGACATGCTAGACCCTCCTTGGCAGAGACTATCCTCCCTGGCTGCGCCTCGGCATTGGTGGTGCCTTTCTCCAGTGGCGTGCTGGGGTGTCTCGGGGTCTGGGTCTGGGTGCTGGGGGCGTCTGCCTGCTCTTCTTCCTGTGGCGGCCTGGTGGGATCTGGGCCCCCGGGGGTGGTCGGGCCTCTGCTGGGGCTGGTTCGCTCCTGGGTCTCGGGTCTCTGGTTCCGGCTAGATCTACCCTGGATGGCCGGCTGCAGGCGGTGCCTGTGAGCTCCTAGCCGCGACCCCCCCAGGGGCTCTAGCGCGGCGACTGCCGGGGGGCCCACGTGGGGTGAGCCTCTGCGCCCTCTGGGGGAGAGTTTAGCGACTGCCCTGACGGCGATCTCCCTGGGGTGTCCGTGCCCTGGGTGGCCTCCGGACGTCTGGGGCCTGGACCTCCTCCGCGTCCTCCGTGGGCCTTGGGGACGGGTCTGTGGCTCCTCGAACTTATTATTGAATGTTTCAATAGAGAAACCTTACATAAACAAGCGCGCATGTATACACACAGGTGATCACAAGGTGCTCACATAAAGACGGACTCAGGTGTTTTCAGACACATTGACTGGGGCTGTGGTTGACACTGAACTCTCTTGAACTGGTGTATACGTATACATTTGAAGAATATCACAACTGTTTTGTATTCATATGCTGTTTGTTGCTGTTGTATCTTTTCTCCCTGTTTTGTTTGCTTGTTTGTTTGTGCTTTATTTACAGGTCTAGAAGTGGACTCTTCACATCTCTTGTTCTCTTCTTTTTCTGTTCCCTTTCTCCCCCATCCCTCTTTCTGTACCCTTCCCTTCACTTTCAGGCTCCGTGTCCAACCAACCATAAAAACATTCTAATAAAGATTTTGGGGGTTATATTTAAACAAAAATCAGGAGGAGTTTTATAGCAGTGGCTGTAACCTCTCACCTGAAACAGCAACACTGTTGGGCTTGTTTTTGGCACTCAGACATTATTCTGTTTGCTCCACAGCCGGACAGGACACGGGGTTAAAAAAATAAATAAATAAATAAAATAAAATAAAGCTCTGCAGGACTCACCTGGTTAATGTTAAAGTCACAGGTCATGATTTAGCAATAAGCAAGAGACAGGAGGACACAAAATGCATCATGGGGAATATCCAAGGTGAAACCCTCTGCAGAGCAAATAGAATGTTTTATCTTTATGTTCTTAGCAGATGCTTTGATCCAAAATAAAGTACAACAATGAAGCTTTAAGGCATGTTGTGATATGTGAGATTCTTTATTTGTGACTGAATTGAAACAACTATGAAAAAGAAGAGTGGGACAAAATTATTCTACAGTGACGTGAGAGACTTGTGTATGAATAGCTTTTCTCCTAATGAGTAAAATCATTATATGAAATCTACTTTGTGTATTTACTATGATCCAAAGCCATAATAAGTTACTGCTAAAACAAAACAAACAGCAGCTTTAGGTTAGAAAGATCTGAACCAGAGTCAGTGCCACTGTCATCCATCAAAAACACAAAAAACAACGCGCAATAATTAAATCTATTCTCCAAAAGCTGGTCAGTCTGAAATGCTGCAGAGGGGAAAAGATGGATGAGAAGCATCTAGTGTGTTGGTTTTAGAGCTGCACACCTCCATCTTCACAGTGAGATAAGCAGCTCTTTACACCGTGTCCTGCTGCTCACAGGCTCTGGTCTGCAGCTTGAATCAGATCACACCTCCTCACAACATGATGGAGAAGTCAGATCAGCCTCTCTGTTTAAAACAACTAGTTTTCTATGTGCCCCAGAACAGAAATCTTACAGACTGCTGCTTAAACAAGTGGCCAACAGAGCCCCCTACTAAACTGAAGCGCCACGTTTCCATGGTAACTCTGGCTCATGTTGTGTTTTCTGAAAATATTGTTGAGGGAGGTAAACATGGTTTTCAAGCTCCTAATGGGATATTAGTGCAAATTTTGAAATCTCCCTCATGAACCAGCTTTCTGTCAGAAGACTTATCCTCATGATTTTGTTCCTGGAAAAACTGCATCATTTTGAGATGTTTTTCCATCATTATGAGCATATATTTGTATTTGTGCCATTTCTACATTTACATTTCTAATGGAGTGCTGTGAGCAAACACATTTCTGAATTTAAATCTGAGTTAAACAATCATCAGCCACATGTTTGTTAATATATTGAACATTTTATGGCTTGACTTTTTTGCAGCTATCACTCAGGATATACTGTAGCTCTGACCTCATTCATCAGCACAAGGTAAACAAAACAATCTCTGATTGACTAGTTTGGGCTCTTATTTTGAAAAAGAAATAGTAAAATGTCAGTGAAGTCACCTCAAGACAATGTTTTGGAACTTAAAAGCTACTATTATGTTACGCTACAACAGCTGCTGACATTAAAAATGATTTTGACTCAGAAAGAAAAGTAAAGCGGAGCATGACGGAGCTTCTTGTAGATCATTCACTTCAGTTTTGCATAAATGAGCTGAAACTTGAGCAGAAACCGGAGCACGTCTCTCCATACATTTACCTTTCCATCTACTGCAGTGTGTAATTTGTTTTTATTGTGACAGGGTGAATTGTAAAGGCCTACCAAGACAAGCCATTACCGTTTTAGCTGTTAGCGACGGCGTGAGAGGCCAAACAGGAAAGGACGAGCCGAGGCGAGACTCGGGTTGCTGTATGATTTACTATTGTGAGAGAAAATAGGGTTTGAGCTGCGCTCTGTCCGAGCGAGACGGGGACTTTGTTCTTTGCCTCTGATGTATGTTTGAAATCAACGCAGCGCGAGGGAAGGTCTGTGTGTGCGTAAATGTGAGCTTGCACATAAATCACGGGGTTGACCAGGATCACCAAATGTGGTTTTCATAGAGCTACAGTGATTGAAGCATTGAAATATAAAGATAACCTGAACTTTAGAGCGATATAAAGCATGTATGTTTGACGGTGACTCAACAGAGAAGAAAGCACTGACAGAGAAACAGTCTCATAACCAAACAGGGCGGTGAAATAACCTTATTTCTTCTCTTTTTGTCTGTTTTAGGTCAAAGGTTGAACATTCTCCTTCAGAATTTTATAAAGAGCAGAATTCATGGTTCCTTCAAGCACGGCGAGTAGTCCAGGTCCTGAAGTGGGTTTTCTGTAGAGGTCTTGGAGCTCTCTAAGGATGGATTTTAACACTCTAAATACCAATTTGTTTACTTTATGTTTTTGCTATTTATAGTAATAATGGAGAAAAGCTAATTGTATTTTCTAAAAACAACAGCTGGGTTGCTGGAGGTTGTGTTTTCCCTCTTCATCAGTGCTGAACATGTCAAGCATTAGCCCATATGTTAAGTTTAATCCATTATTAGTGTTCATGTGGCATCATTAGGTCTTTAAGAAGAGAAATGTGCTTTAAAAATACATTTTAATCATTTGTCAGCTTTTATGGGTCAGGTTTCAGTCCTGATCAAAGCTGTCAAATATTAAACAATCATCAGGATTGCAACTCTTTAAATGTCATTTTGATTTGATGTTGCATTTTTTTATTTTTGCATGAAAAAATCTTGAGTGGCTGAGGTTTTTTTTTTTTTTTAATTAAGTCATTTTTAAAACTACATTTTGACTGAAATGTATGTATGTACTCTGAAACATTTAAGTGTTAAGAATCGATCTGTAAGTTTTCACATCACCGATCCACAGAGGTCACAATTTACTACAGAGACAAAACATTAAGAAAAAAAAAGGAAAATGTTCACCACCTCCCTCTAACCACCTCTCTCTCATTCATTCACCGAGAGGCCATCTCCTTCATCACGTCTTAAAAGAGCATCTCTGCTTTGTGCAGCTGATAGAAACGCCAGAAAGAAACAAAAGCAAAGAATAAAGAAGCTCTCTGTTTATTCTATATCAACCACAGATATACATCTATTGTCTTCCTGTCTCCTTTAAAACCACACAAAGTGTCCCAACCCCCTTTCTCTCCTTTTTTCTTCACAGAAATCTCTTGTGATTGCCTGGAACGCCGTGGAGAAGGGCTATAATTTGGTGCCAGTTAATGTCAAGTGTTTGTACACAAATCAGCAACAGAAGCAATCAGGAAGCTTGACTTAAAGCATCCAGTAGTTGGTTTCCAAAGGCAACGCTGCCAGGCTCCGTTGGCTCCCACAGAGACCAACATGAGCATAACACACATCAACATGTGTTTATTCACATCGCATCAAAATTAAAGGCACGTTTTAAGTATTGATCCAGCTTTCAAGGAACATGCAGTCTGTTAAAAAACATTTTCTTTCAAAAAATTTCATTCATACAGACACACAAATAAATATATTGAGCAGTCTGTATTATGAAAATGTATGTAAACATATACTGTTGTACTGCCATCCAGCGTGGCTTTTACACTCATTTGTACCATTTGAGGTGTTTTGCAGATGGATCAATAATCACCACCCAGGCGTTCTGCAAAACGTATGAACAGACTTACACATACTCCAAGGTCAAGCTTGTTTTTTCTAACCCTAACCAGCGACTGCACATGCATCAGCAAATCTAATCAAAGTCTAGCTTGTTTTTCTTCATATAAAAAAAAAAGTTCTCATGTATCAACAGATGATGTTACGTGACTGCTTCACCAGCTGCTGTGAGGAGCTGCAAAAACAAGTTTAACCTCTTTATTTTAAGGAACAATGACCTTTAAAATAAATCCAGCTCTGCTGTGTTGTACAAAGTGATTTTAGGAGGCAGATTTTCACTGTGGTCAGCTTGGAAGTCAGCAGAATCAATCCCTGTATGCTTGTATTCTCAAAAGGCAGCGGTTATAAAATTCAGCGAGCGAGAACAGGTACATCCTCTGATCCTCTCACCTCCTGTCTGTCTCACCTCCTACGTCCCCCTGAAATGTGAACGTGCATGTGGGTGGGAATGTGTGTGTGGAAACAAGAGTGTGTGTTATTGTAGATGTGTTTTACTTGTCTTGCTCTGCTTACAGCTCATGGATCCTTCTCCATCTGAATAGGTGAGGATCTGTTTTATGAGCCCTTAACAGCCAGCACTCAGGCCAGATGGTCGGCTTATCAGCTACCCTGTGTGTGTGTGTGTGTGTGTGTGTGTGTGTGTGTGTGTGTGTGTGTGTGTGTGTGTGTGTGTGTGTGTGTGTGTGTGTGTGTGTGTGTGTGTGTGTGTGTGTGTGTGTGTGTGTGTGTGTGTGAGTGAGAGAGAGAGAGCATCAGGGAAATGGCATGAAGTAAATATTTGTCAAAAGCTAAGAGGCATTTGGTCGTCTGGGGGACTTTGGAGTAACAACACTGTTGCTTTAACAGGCAGAACAACTGAAAAGAGGTAAAAACAGATGTCATGTTTTAGTGTTTGGTTTCTTTGTTACTGAATAACAGACCTGATATGAACAGAATGACTACTTTCTATTTGTTGTCAGTTATACAAAGTAGTCCCATCATAGACGTTGCTACACTGGACCTTCTGGAGACACCTTCGGCTCCAGTTGGGCTTTAGACCTGAAAATGTTGGATTTGGTCTTTTGTGGTCTTGACTTGGTTCTTGTTTTATGTTTTTACAATTTTCTGCTGATGGGACTCTTTTGTTCAGTAACTGCAACAATTTCAGATTCAGATAAGATCTTTGCACAGTTCTTATACAATATCATACAGTGTGATGCAATGCATTGTGATATGATGTCATATGTATCCACTAGAGGTCACAGGTCTGACTCTCATCTGTCATTTTTCTACCTCTCTATGAATGTATGTCTCCATGTGACCCTGTGATAACCTGCTTCTCACCCATGACCCTGAACAGAGACACAAAGATAGAAAATGGATTTAAAGATGAAAAGAATAGAAATCTTCTCCTTAAACATGTAGTCAGGTGTTTTCCAACCACACTACTCCTTCATACGCAGTCAGAGTGTTCCTGTAAGCATTAGAGAGCTAATTACTAAACTTTCAGTACTTTCATGTATCCATCCATCCATCCATCCATCCATCCATCCATCCATCCATCCATCCATCCATCCATCCATCCATCCATCCATCCATCCATCCATCCATCCATCCATCCATCCATCCATCCATCCATCCATCCATCCATCCCAAATCACCAGGTGCTTTACAATAATACTCAAGTGAGACAAATACAACTAGCAGAAAGCGATACTAGTAACTGATTTGAGAACTCCGTCTCCACAGCAACGCGCACCAGCTCCTCCCAAGGCGTTCCCAGATCAGAGGATCTATTATCCCTACAGCAAGTTCTTGATCTGTCCAAGGGTCTCCTCTTGACCCATGAGGGAACCTGAAAAACCTCCAGAGGTGACCCTGAGGTGTCCTAGTGAGATGTTTGAACCTCTGCTGACTCTTTTCATAGATGATGGAGCTTCTCATTCTATCTCTAAGGATGAGGCTGGGCACCCTACAGTAGAGACTCATTTCAAACACATCTATTCAGGATCTTTCTTTGGTCTTGATCCTGATCTGATGACCTTGGGTGAGGGTTGGAATGTTTATGAACCAATTAATTCAGATATGCCTAAAGCCTCAGCTCCTTCATCACTGATAGACTGGAACAGCAACCTCATTACTGAAGATGAATACCCAGTCTGTTGGTCCATCGTTCCCTCAGTCACAGTCAAAGACACTGAGATACGCTCCTTTCCTCCGTCTACCCCCCCCCCCCCCCCCCCCCCCCCATGAGGGTAACATGCAGCGCAAAGTTTAATCTATGAATTAACAGCAGTAAACACCTTCAAATGATCTGAGGTGTATTTTTATTTTTTTCATCGGGAAAATGTTGCATCTGTGCAACATGTACTGCTGCCATCCACTAGGAGGTGCTCTTCTGACTTTTGTTTCTGTGTCTAGTTTTTTGAGTCATGACAGACCAGTATAAAGTATCTTATCAGTCAATCAGATTTGTTTTCATGCCATAGATCATATTAATAGACATAAATGGAATCCAAAGCTGATATAATAAAACAATAATATTTCCAATGGGAATTTTAAGTAGTGGAATATGAAGGATTCCTGAGTGGATTAGTTGTTTTTGGCTATTTTCCCTCATGCCTCAGTCTACACATTATTAGATTACTAGAGTTGAACACTAGTAAGATTACACAAATGGTAAGGTAAGCAAGTAGCTAATATAGTATATAATATATAATATAATATATAACTATGTTTGTGTCTGAAAGCTCCTTGTTGCTGTACTGATGTCATGACAGGAGGCCTTCTGGTTTAGAGATGCACCACTGATAGTCCCATGATGCTTCAGGTCAGAGGTGACATACTCCTTGAGGGCTGCTGTCTTACAAGTTTTAGTATTTAACTTATCAGTATTTATCAGCATCTCCTCAAGTTCTACAGGAGCCTGTTGATCGCCCAGTGATTCAAATCAGTGTGATGGAGCTGAGAAACATCTAGAACATGGAAAGCAGCTCTCCAGGACTGGAGTTTGACATGTGCTTTAGGTGATGCAATATCATGTTCAGATATTACTTACTTACTTACTTTTGGTTCCACTTTATCTTTTATCTGGTCTTTAAACTGCTTTTAAAGAATGCAAAAGTTAAAGAACTAAAACTGATATTCATCTCCTTTTTAGATCAAAAGATCCTTTATCTCCTGAATATTTAACTCCAGTTCAGTCCCCTCAGCTCAGCAATTAAATCTGATTGAATTCTGCTCATTAGCCACCATCAGTCACATGGCCACCACTTATTTTCATTTCTTCTCTCTGTACCTGCCAACTTCTTAATGGGTTTTTTTCCTGTAAGTATAAATAAATAGATAAAACTCTTCTACTTACTATGTAGAATCTGCAAAAGTATTTTATATACCTCCTATTCATTGCAGGCATCTAATTTCTGGACACACACACACACACACACACACACACACACACACACACACACACACACACACACACAAGGTCCCTGTGGTGAAACACACTGCAGCCACCAAGCTTTGCAAGTCAGATTCTCTTTATGCTCATTATGTTTTGATGCTCCGGCAATGAAAATGTGGCCACAAGGTGAGACAACTGGGGCAGTCGCCATGGTAATGGACCATACTGGACCATCCCTTAGGTGATCATCAGTTCTTGCTGCCATGGCAACAGCCATGGCTCCCTGTAGTCTGCAGTATAAGGTACGGCTGAGAAAACACACCGATCTTGTATCACAGCAGTGTGTGTAAACAAACCGACTGGGTTCAATGTATCGTAGATAAGAAGATATTTAGGTGGAGGATCCTCAGTCCTAATGGTGCTGAATTAAATAAATACAGCACAGGAAGAGTTCAAGTAAATTGTTCTACTTTTTATTGTATATCAGTTAAGAAAGTGGTGGATATGAGTCCATCTTTTCTAACACTTTGAGAATAAATGATGATGTTAATGTTGATTTCTAAAATAACAGCAGTGATGTGGTTCTAACCTCAACAGGTTGCATGTTAACAGGTGGGACTGTATTTGACGCTGAAGCAGCAAAGTGTAATTCTAGAAAAAGAGCTCCCTCTAGTGGGCCTTTAGCCTCATGGCAGCTGATTTTATTGAGTTGCACTGATTTTTATTCCTCTATTAGTCATGGTGAGACAAACATATGCTGTTTGCGCCCCCTTGTGGCTAAAGCACAGAGTGACCACTGTAAATAAAACCCAAACAGAATGAACTAAAAGCTAAGCTCAAAGATTCTACAATAAAACATGGAGATGTAGTGGTGAAATATGAACATTTCTTGTTTTTTTCTTCTTCTTCTTTCTGTTTATTTATTTATTTAAATCTATTAAATTACATTTTAAAAACAATACAGGAGAATGCCTCATATTAGTGTGACGTAAACTTCTTAAAGCAGAAGTGAATGAGGACAGGAAGCTCTCCCTCAGCTCTAGAGGATGGGTGGAGTCCAACCACTTCCCACATCACACTTCGACAAACTCATCCGAAACCTTGTGGTTGTGGTTTCTGTACCTTTTCCCACAGACACGCTCAGCACATGTCGCTGTAATGTTTCAATAAACTGAGCCAGATCCACCAGATGAGCTGTATGTGTGCACATTAAAACGCGTGTTGCTGTCATTAACCCCAGCTGAGAGTCACCCTGTGTGTTAGATAAACATGGACTGAGTTTATACTCCTCTTCTTTATCTCTCCACTGGCTGCAGGTTTATATTAGGTTAGGCAGCCGGCAGCAACTGTGTACACTACATTAACAATCACTTCCAATAAACAGAGCACAATAAAGCTGACAGCTCATTACGGCTGCACACAGCTTCAATGTGACTAATCACAGCTTCTTCTCCCTGTGCTGCAGAGCAAAGCCTCCAGCCTTAATAAGCTATCGCCTAAAGTAAATATGATACCAGCAGACATTCAGTCTCGTGTTTGTTTGGCGCTCACAACTCACCATAGTTGCCTGCAATATAGAGGGCGCACATGGAGATAGAGTAAATGCCAGGCTCCAGAAATAGCAGCTGCCCGTTTGCTCTTTTCCATGATGGGAGCAGGAGGATAACAGTTACACCTGTCCTCAAAAAACCTGTCAGGACAAACTTAAAGGGTGGGGTTTTACTAGTAGTAGCACTAGTAGTGTTTTATAGAAGAGGGGTCATATAAACTTTGTCCAGGCCTCAGTCTAAAGCAGTGGAAACTCATTTTTACATTTACAAATAGAAAAAAAGTTCTAAATCAGCTTCATTCAGGACGGCAGTAAAACAAACAGGTGCAGGTGACGCTGTGATGTGACGCTGTGATGTGACGCTGTCTGATGTGACGCTGTCTGATATGACGCTGTGTGATGTGACGCTGTCTGATGTGACGCTGTCTATTTGAGCTGCTGACGTGTTTGAAATGAGCAGAGAGTGGAGGAGGTGAGGACGTGAGGAGGACACGAGGAGTCTGAGGAGGGAGTGAAGTAACAAACAGCACGTATCAGCGTCCAGTTAGCAGCAGCAGTCTGCAGGATCTCTGACACACATTAACAAGAACTAGGAGCCAAACAGAGTGAGACTCACACCATCTGTGCTGGAGGGAGTGCAGAACAATGTTTCCTCATTCTGTGGAAAGTTTTAGGTTAGATTTAAAAGAGAAAAATGCAAAAAATGAACAAGAGTTAGACTTTTAAACAAAGAAAAGTCTTCTAAGTGGCTGTTTCTCATCTACCTTCATCACACAGAGTCCCCATTGACCCTTTAACATCCACACCAAGAGAAAAGCAATGATGTTTTTGTTAAGTTTACTTCAGTAATGTGCTATTTGACCAGTCAGAAGAGGTTAATTACTGTGACAGATACTCCAAATTATTATTTTTTCCTGGGTTTTCTGTTTTCTCTACGTTTGCACGCTACTATCAAATTCAGTAAGAAATTAGAAAATACTGAATGCCATTCAAAACCAAACTGTGGATTGTGCAATATTTCATCAAATCCAGATGAAATGCTTGGAAGATGAACAAACACAAAACAGTGAAACCTTATAGAAAACCGTCATTCCTGAAGTCAACCTTGCATCAAACTACTCGCCAAAATCCTAAAGCAAGCCAACGTTCACAAATTCTCCACATAAACCATTTTTATGACTTTTAAAA
Source organism: Callopanchax toddi (assembly GCA_006937965.1). NCBI lineage: Eukaryota > Metazoa > Chordata > Actinopteri > Cyprinodontiformes > Nothobranchiidae > Callopanchax > Callopanchax toddi. The sequence goes on from SSNR01000342.1 coordinate 566,968, forward strand.
ATATATAAAACTTACAAATTACTGCATTTAGACTTTTCAAGTGTTTCAACAAAGATGTTTATGAGATTTGGTAAAAGGTAGTGCTGTTCAAATCTTTTAAAAAAAAAAGGAAACTAAAAATATAAAAGCAATCTGGTCTTTACTCACCACAGTCTGCGCGGCATCGTCTCAAAACACTAAAACCCTGGTGCAGCCGTTCCCCCTTTCATCCCCTCTCTCCTTTTTGTCATCCTCTTGTAATATTCATCCTCTCTACCACTTCAAGACAAATCAGATGCATGTGTTTGCTCACACACACACATACACACACTTGGACTGCAAGGGCACACCGGTTTGATTATGCAGTTATTAATGAGGTGTTGTGTGCACAGTGAAGGCGAAGAGAGCGCACGGATTAATAACAGAGAGGAGACAGCAGGAGGAGAGGGAGGACGTAGCTGGAGCAGGACAGGAATAAAAAGCAAACTGTCAACAGAGGGCAGAGAGGACAGAAAAGAAAGGAAGGGACTAAATAAATCCATGAGACCTGCAGCCTCCATGGCCAAAAACTTTAAAGAGAGCAATTCATCTGATGGATCTGTTCTTTTGGCCTCCTGCTGCCCTCTTTTTCACCTCTGGCTGTTTTTTTCTGGCTCCTCTTGCTGTGTGGCGTTATCCTCCTGAGTATCTTCCCTTGGACATTTTTATTAGAAGTCTTAGATAAACCAAGAGTGAAACTCTGAGTTTACTGCAGATAAATGTCTGTAACCCCACAATGATTTTGTAAAGTTCTTCTTTTATTTGTTTATTAGTAATTAATTGGGGGAAACCTCCAGACTTTTCTTTTCTTAATAAAAATAAACTTGACAAATTTGTCAAAACCATGAAACATAAATCCCTTCTGTCCTTCCAGACATGCATCTTCCTCTTTCTCCTCTCTCACCAAAGCTTGTTCCTACTGTTTTTATTACCTGGCTTAAACATCTGGACCACACACACACACACACACACACACACACACACACACACACACACACACACACACACACACACACACACACAGCAGCAGCAGCTCAAGCAGGAGTCACGACTCACTCATTCAAATTCAGAACCACTCCAAAAGGAGACACCTGGTCGAGCTGCAGGGAGACCCAGCGTCTGCTCCTCTGTCCTTCTAATGAACGAGTTCTAATTTAAATGTTACACACAAACCAGGTTCTCCTTTATGTCCTAAAGATTTTACGTCTGAAACGCGACAAACTTTAATTTGCTTTGTTCATGGTTTTTTTTGTTTTGTTTTGTTTTTTTGTCCTTGCTGCATTTGGAGCTTCAGTGCAGAATTTTAATACAGTGTCTCATCAGCATGTTGTAGATTATTAAAGACTTTCACCAGCCTGACTTCCTGTAGACATGCTGTTAACTGTTTTTACTTACACAAAAAGCTTAAACCTCTTTTATACTGAGATATATCTAAAATCAACAACAAAACTTTGTAAATTACTATTCATTTCAGTACTGTGAAAGCAAATGAAGAATTAAATCAGCTCAGATAGAGATCAGTTCATAAATATGAAGAGCTAAGACTTAAAAGGTGAAATTTCAATTAAATTGAAAAACTTTTATTTAATTTTGATTCAAGAGACATTGATTTATCTGATAGTAAAGTTAGAGAACTTATTTAGTAGTCTCTTGCATAAGGACAGTGATGCACGCATCATGTAGTGTAATATAACCTGTTTTTATTGTTATAATACGAACACACTTCTGCAAGATCATCAGTTTAGTTTCTGTCGGTTTTACGCTGAGCGATGCTACGCTACCTTCACTAAACTAATTGTTATGCAGGATACTCTAGGTTCCCTTTATTCAAAGTGAAGACTTACGTACGTTATACCTGGGAGTTATGGACCAGAAGCAGACTTAGACTACACTTATTTTATTAAGTAAACAGATTGAACGAACAGACAGATATGAGGTAGGCAGTTGCATCTTAAGGAGTTCTTCTGATGTTATTAAGCTGAGAGTTAATGACGAGAGCCCGTGAGATATAAAATATATCTAGGGAGTTTGGAACTAGTTATGAGGGGAGCTGAGACTAAGTTGACAGGAGTGTTATTTATCAAGAGCCTCAGGTTTACCAGATCGGGGTTTACCTACTGAGGCCGCTCCAGGATCACCTCGGCGTGAAGTGGAGGTTCGTCGGTGGGCTGTGTTACCCTGACGGTCCTCGGATTGTCCCCGGTGGCCGTGAGGTCACCCAAGGCACGGAAGCATCCGATGAGTCGGCTCAGCAGCTCCATGATCGGCTGGGAGAGGAGGCTAACTGGTTCTTCCCCATGGCTGGTGAAACAGAAGCAGACGGATGGTGTCTAGCTTCGAGCCGGGGAAATGTCAATTACCGGTGGGGCTGTGCCCACGAGCACGGTCGGCACCGGGCCCACCGTGTAGCTGAGAAAACGGTGAGCTGTTGTCTCGTTGTTGGTTGAATGAGAACTTAGGGACTTCCGGGCAGGAAGCCTGACAGGGGAATCTTTTTGACGTGTGGCCCAATGGAAAGGAGTTACCAAGTCACGTGGTTCTCGTCATTAAGAATCCCAGGTCAAACCTAAATGGACTATTAATATGATTTAACCTTTTAGCAAAAGTAGAAACATGAAATAATACTGATGCAACATCAACATTCATTAATACTGGAAGAAAATGAATTAATCATATTAAGACATTTCTGGACAGTGGATTAAAGGTAGTGTCCTTTAGAATGAGACATCAAAGAGTCTTTAAGTTTAATTATTAACTAAAGAAAGTCTTCTGAGTCTTCCGACACGACCGGGTCCTGGAAGGAATGTTGATTCAGGTTACAACATAATAAAAGAGTCATTTTAATCCAAGTTATTTGGAAAAAGATGAGTTATTGTTGTGATGATCCCAGAGGTCAGAATTCAGAGATAGTAACGCCTTTGGCGGCGTTACATCCTCAAATACACTGTGTGTATACAAAGTTACTACAGGTAGAGAGGATGAATGAAACACAACGAGTGAACAAAAGTGTCATCACGAAGCTGAATGTGAGAATGACAACAGTAATAACAAGCATGATCTCCCCTGGTTATGTACCGGTAATTGTGTATTTGTGTGCACGTGTGTGTGCACTTGAACAACTCAGCTTTAAGTTTGAGTAGAGACAAATACACACTTGTTTAAACAGGAGCCCCTCTCCTCTCATCACTACGGCAACCTACTGCAGAGAGGCTCGTCGGTGGGTCCCTTCAACACAAACAAGCTGCTCTCTCACACACACACACACACACTCACACTCACACACACGCATGCACAGCGATCCTCACGTGAAGAAATTACACAACTGTGCAAGTAAATTGCTTTCACCACCAGCTACAACACAGAATTATTGACACAAAACACAGCTGCTCCACCTCCAATCACTGCTGTAAAACACAAGCCAACCTGACAAGAGGTTTTATATTAGTCACCTGTTCTCCACCAACACCAGGAAAGTCATTCAATCAGAAAATCATAATTCAAGCTGCCCAGCAACAATAGAGAATTTAAACAGTTATGTAAAAATTGTTATGCAATTTCATTAAGTTAAATAGGACTCAGTCTTTTTATACCCTGTGGGTGATTTTAAACCATCACTTCTATTTTGGGAGCAGTGGGTGGCCTCATTGCAACACCCAGGCAGTGTGCATGTGTGTGCGTGCGTGCGTGCGTGCGTGCGTGCGTGCGTGCGTGGAAAGGACAACAGCTAGAAGAAATCCACAAAAACTGACAGCATCCTCGACTGACCTCAGTCACGTTTAAACTATTGTTTGACAGTGATGGTGAGGAATGTGTGAAAAGGGTTCATGACAAAAACTCCCCCCAGAAGGTGTGTCACATTATTCCAGTCAATCATTTGTCCCCTTTATAAATACCAGCTGGTGTTTTATTTTATCTAATGGGAGCACTGAGGTAGAACTTGTAAGGACTGTGCCTCCATGGATTGAGCAACAACACCTAAACATGGAATAAAGGAGCCAAAAGCCAATCCAGTCTTCTCCAGATAGTATTTTATTTTTATTTATTTATCTTTCGCTTGTGTTGCATGGAATGGTGATTTCATTTCCCCACAGTAATAAGAAAAACCCAACACATATCGGTCATTGTAAACCTGTCAGGAGCCTCAGCAGTCTGTGGAAGATCCATACACCGCTACAACAGCTGGGCTCCTCCTCCTCATGCTGGCCACCAGTCTGGACCCATTTTGTTGTGGAATGGTTTGCCGTATAATCATACAGCTCATCCAAGATGTTCTAAAATGTGTTCAAGTGGCCGTTCCAACCTCTCTACTCCAGATCATGGAGGCACTCTGTGATGATTCAGGCTTTTTTCTGCCTGTTAAGAGATACTGTCCTGTATCTTGATTCATCATTTATGTTTCCTCTCATTCTTAGCTCCTTCTGCCAACACCAGGGCAACAGGGATGAAGCTGAACGTCAGTCATCACAGCCTTCCTTTAGTTATAAAATATCATCACAGTTCCTCACATGTGATTAAAGACCTCTCTATGTTCCTTTGAATGTAAATTCCTTAAAAGAAAAGTCTATTCCTCAATTAAACAAGGGCGAGGAACCAATCTCCTTGAGATGCTGTCTTCCTGGAACACCATGTGTCTTTGACTTCAGCATCCCCATGAAACTTGGTCTTAGGTTTAGACATGGTACCATGTAATGCTGCTACTCTGTGTGCTGGACCAGCTTCCAGACGCCCTGATGCACGGGTTCAGTTTCAGGGCCCGTGCACACAAATGTGATTAATTAGGTGACAGTCACACACATATGACTAGATCACACCTGGCAGCACTTGAAGCCAAAACCAGAAGTGAATAATAGCATGGGATTATTGCAGAAGGGTTTAACATGTTTGGGGGGACTCTTCTCACACCTTTAGCTGTTTTGCTCATTCCACAGATTCTCACAAGTTGCACCTCATTGTAAAGATGAATACTGCTTTTATTTACTCTGAGGAGAAGTGATACACGACTTGTACAGTAACAGTTTATCAAAACTGCAGGAAGAAGGAAGAATTTTAGTTTGATATTTACTGAACTGAGAAAACATCCCCCTCACAAGATTGAGTGCAATCTTGTGAGGGGGATGTGTGTATTGATTTCAAGATGTCTTCACTCATGTGTTGGTCAAGTGAAATATCCACAGCTCTACAGTAAACAGACATGGTGATTTCACCAGAATAAAGAGGGGAAATGAGTACAGGAAGAAATAAACACTGTTATTAATAAAGCATTCATTGGAATCTATCAGCACTTTCCAGCAACTTCCTCTGCAAGTAATTTGACGAATGAATTTTAATATTAAAAATCTTAAAGTTAAAGACAAATGAGGAGACCTTTGAACAGGAACAGCTCCTGGTATCAGGACCTGATGGGGAACTTACCGGGTTTTCAGTGCAGACAAAGTGGACTTGTCAATCCTGGAGAAGAAACAGGGGAAAACAGGCAGAAGTATTACTGATTCCTCAAAGTACCAGTTAAAATATTAGCTGTGAGTGCTCTTGTTTAACAGTAATGAGGAGATGAATAGAGAGATCTATGCAGATCAAAAGGTGAGGAGTGACTCCATCTCTACAGAACCCCCCTCTCACCAGTTGCTTTATTAGGTACACCTGATTCATTAACACAAATCAGCCAATCACATGGCAGCAACTCAATGCATTCAGGCATCTAGACGTGGTGAAGATGACTTACTAAAGTTCAGAATGGAGAAGGAGGAGATTTAATTTCATTTAAATGATGCATGACCAGTGTTGGGAGTGACTAGTTACAAAGTAATTAGTTACTGTAATATATTCCTTTTTTGAGTAACTAGTAATATATTAACATTACTCTTTTAATGTAAAGTAATATATTACTAGTTACAATTTGAGTAACTTACTAGTTACAACGCCCCACCCCCCAAAAGAAGTTTGCCAAGGAGTGTGATAAGACGTGTGCTGCTGTGGAAACGGAGCTGAAGAGAATATTTGAAGCCCAGGAGTAAACAGCTGATGTATGGACTGACATTAATAAAATATGTTTTAGGATTGACTGTAGTTTAATAAAACAGTGAGAAAAATATAATATTTACTAGTGTCATTCTTGTGGAAAATGTAAAGTGATCAGTTATAGTATTTTAGAATGCCGTCGCATAAGATATTTTGCCAAAAGTAACTAAAAGTAGTGTAACTTAGTTACTTTTTGGGGACTGTAATATGTAATATAACTATATTACATTTTTTTTGCTGTAACTAGTAATATTAATCTATTACAATTTTAAAGTAACTTACTGTGCATGACTGTTGGTCATAAACTGTAACCTTATATGGGGTTTACAGACAAGGTCTGAAAAAGAGATCTCCAGTGAGCAGCAGCAGTGGTCAGAGGTCAGAGGTGAAAGGGCAGACTTGTTCTAGATCAGGGGTAATCAATAGGATCCAGCCCACATCTTTCTGGCCCTTGAGCCACACTGTGTCCCGAGTTGTAATTGTTTCACAAAATCCACATTTCTGTCATGAATCGCTGCTGTCACCTGTACAGATCGTCGTTACAAGATGAGGAGCTGCAGTAGCAGTGAGAGTTTAGCACCGCTCCCTCCCCCAGCTGCAACTTTCAGATGAGCAGGTCAGAATTTGGTTTCAAGAACATAAAAGCATGGATCCATCCTGCCTTGTATCAACAGTTCAGGCTGCTGGTGGTGTAATAGTTTAGGGGAGATTTCATTGTCCCACTTTATGCCGTTTTGTACCAACTGATCCTGGTTTAAAATAAACCCAGAGTATTGCTGCTGACCATGTCCATCCCTTTATGACCTCAGTGGACCATCTTCTGATGCTACTTCCAGCAGAATAAAGCTCCATGTCTCAAAGATCAGATCCTCTCTAACTGGTTTCTAGAACATGATGAGTTCACTGGACTCCAGCATCCTTCCCAGTCACCAGACCTCCATCCAGTCCAGAACATCTGGGAAGTGGTGGATCAGGAGATTCACATCATGGATGTAACTGTGTGATGCTGTCATGTCAACATGGACCAGAACCTCTGAGGGATGTTTCCAACACCTTGTTGAATCCATGACATGAAGAATCAGGTCAGGTCTGAAGGAAAAAGAGGATCCAACTTGGTACTACCAAGGTGTACCTGATAAAGCATCCGGTAAGTGCGTCCTATCTTATTTGATGTGGGTTCTTTACATGGCACATAGCCTGCTGTATAAATTTGCATGAGTTTCAAGTATTGCACCACAACCACACTGAGCAGGTCACAAAGGCTGCAAACAAAAAAACTCCTTTCCAGTGGTGCTGCAAAGCCTGAAGCGCAGCTCCTGCACAGGTTAGATAAGTGTGTGTGTGTGTGTGTGTGTGCGTGCGTGCGAGCGTGCGTGTGAAAAGCAGCAGCAGAGAGCAGAGTCGGCTGGTTGTTCTTTGCCGTCTGTTCAGACTGGTTCTGGTGGGTCTCGGTGTTTATACGGGTTCTGTTCTGTTCTGTTCCCACAAACACTGAAATGCTTCCTAGAAATATGTTCAATGTAAAAACTAAAGTTTTCTTATGGAACATTTGTGTGTGCACAAACATACACTTTGGTGTAATCGTGTTGTGCAATTTCCCATTGATGAGGATCATTATTTAAAAATAACAATTTAAAGAAAGAGCTGAGCAGCAGTGCCTTCCATCCAATTAAAACACCAAAAACATTAACTTAAGATAAAGCAGATATTTATAAAGCATACAAAAATACACTGTTCTGTTTTAACAGCACCTGCAGTTTGAATATTTTCCAGCTTTATTAGCTCTTATCAGAGCGGGGACACAGTGACGCAAAAGATCATACATTCAAATGTCAGGAAAATAAGTTTACATTCAGCTACAGCTGGCCAGTTACTGCAGCTGTCACTGTTGATTATAAAGCCTTTTGCACGTAGGTGCATGCTAAAACCCTTTTTTTAATTTACAGAACAATATTTGGTACTTGACATTTTACTTGCTGCTGTGACATTAAACTCCATTAGTTTGTGATCCAGAACTAACACGCGTTACGTGGCCTTTCACTGGTTTAACGCTGCAGCTTGTGCGCTCACACGGTTAGAAATAAACACCACCTACATTATGCCTGAATTAGCACATTAACACATTAGGCTTTCATTTGTTCTCCTATAATCCTCAGGAGGAAATACTGACAATTACTTGCTGTTGTTAATCACTTACAGAGGCAGACTGCTGGCTGCAACATTATAAACTTTTTGTTTTACAAGTTTTATTACTGGCAAAAAGTAATTGCAGGTATTTTGTATATGAGCTTTTATAGAAACTGGAACACTTCTGAATATTTTGCAATGTGATCTCTTTTCTGTAATTATTATTTTTTGACATATTTTTAAGGGAAAATTCTCTGGTTTGCAAATTTGGGAAACATTATCAGGTAATTACGCTGATCAAATGATGCTTTGACTTTTTAAAATGTGTAGACTACACCTATGACAGCGTTAGATATGTATGTTGCATCATTCAGCTACTTTCATGTTTTCAGGAATCACCAGTCTGGTTTACTTAAAGCAGCTAGGTGGAGCATTTTTCTATGTATCAAAGTTTTCTAAATGATGTTTCAGGTCTAAACTATGATCTATGTTAGAGTTCCTCAACATCTGTCATTCTGATGAAGACCCTCCTTCCTCCTATAGACCCCTTTGCATTATTTCTGGCCGCCAAACTGTTTTAGCCAATAAAATTCTAAATTCTGCATTGTCGGCATTCTCTCAACATGCACGCACTTCAAGCAAACCTGTATCAGTAGGGCGCGCTCTCATACAGGATCTTCCGTGTGTTTCTCTGTTTGCCGTCTCAGCCGTTCACTGAGGACTTACAGTTCATTTCTACTAAAAACCTACCCATTTCCCAGCTAAAGACGGATTTATTTTTATTTTTAAAAATTTCACCTCACAGAATGGCAAGGCTTGCCAAGGATACATGTTTATTTTGGTCAGAAAGTTCATCCAGGGCCAAGTCGTGTTCAGCTTCAGAGTCCAGCAGCAGCTCTCTGCTAACAGAGCTAATATCAGAAGCAGCAGGGACAGAGAGGGCTCATCAGAGCCTGGTACAGTATTGGAATAAGATTTGTGAACTGTGAGTTAATAAACCCTACACTTTGAGCTGCACAGTTTATGCCCAGCAAGTAATGCGCCATGTGCACGCACACGCACGTGACCGCGTGTCGAGGTGTTTTGGGGAGGAGTCGTTGGACGTTAGATTCAAAAACTGCTCTCTTGATGAAATAATCCACAATGTGGCTTTAAGCCAAAATGTCATTCATATGTGTAAAACTCACATTTAAAACGCTGCAGAGCGGCTGCTTTTTTTTCCAAAGAAGTAATGCCGTACTTATAAGGTGGCAAATGTGAAAAAATCACATGTAAGAAATTCACACTGAGTCAAAGCAGAGCTGACTCCTGTGCAGAACGTTATAATTATCCTTTTGGACCTTCTCATTAACAAATTGTTTCATTGTTCAACATTTTGACAAATTTATTACAAAATAATTGGTTACTTTTTATAGTGGGACAGTTAAATTCTCTGGGTATTCTCTAACAATAACAGAGTTAATCATCCAGCTAAGCCTGATGCTTTCATTTTCACTCCCATAACTGTCAAATTGAGCAGTTAATAACCGATTCCACCATTTAAATGTTGCACTCTTACAAAGTGGAGAAGATGTCAAAATACTTTTGTCCCAAATGTCCAGAAAATGTATGTTCAAAGCTTTGTTCCTTTCTCATCACAAAACGTTTGTTTTAAATTCTTGTAAGTCAACCTAACTGTTAAAAAGTCCTGCTGAAACACTCCGTTTCCTGAGAAGCAGATCATTGTTTTGGCTGTTTTTGTTTCTCCAACCCACAGTAGTGAGTTATTAACCCTGTAAACATGTAACGTGATGCTCTGTCTGCTACAGGTTATTGCAGCCTGTCAGGCAGGATACTCTGCTTACACAGGACTCCAAAACAACATGTCAGAGTAAGGTCAATAAAAGAGACGGCACAAAAAAAATACTGAACATTCAGGAGTTTCAGCACTTTAAAGGCTAAATGTGCTGGTTGGAAGCTTCTGCAGAGCTGCATGATTCGAGCCTCTGATAGGGCAGAAGAACAGTCAGAGCTGTGTTTTTTTAGCAGGACAGGGACAAAGCAGCCTGTTGACAACACAAAGTGAAACTGTTCTCTCACACATACACACACAGAGTGTGATAAACAAGAGGATAAAGTGTTAGGGGTGTGACACAGAGGAGCAGTCTGAGCCCTCCACCCATCCTTCCTTTTGATGAAAAAAGTTTACATTTCTACACCACACTGACAGCTTAAGCAGCAGATTAAAAAGAACAACGTGCATCATTTAAATCCAACATAACTATTGCATTTGTATGCATAGTGTTTAATATAAAAGCAACGTACCATCCAAATCCACCAAACGAAACACTTCTCCTCCTCAGCATTTTGCCGTTCTGACCTTCTCAGCAGGCTGTCTCGCTCCCAGCCTCCCTCCTTTGGGAAATTCTCTGCTGTCAGTCTCTTTACCCTCTTTATACTCTGTGCACTTGCACTTTGTCTCTATCTGACCCGATCTCTTTACCTCCTTGCTTCCTCCCTCTCTGTTTTCCCTTTTTTCTCCACGTTTCCACCTGCCCTCTTCAGAGCTGTCCTTTTCCACTTTGCCACTTCCCCTCAAACACTGCTCTTTGACTTTCACAGGCTGTTAAACACACTCACACACACACAGGTATACATGTCAGCAAAGGGGAGGAGCAATAAGGAGGGGCTGTGGTCTCACATCTGACTGTGGGTTTGTCCCCCCCCCCACACACACAGCTACATGTGTTTTAGACTCTTATCACCCTCTTTGCAACAACACCCTTGCGGTGTGTGACATGCCGTTCACTTGGTCACTTCCTGTACTGTGTGTTCCCTGGTGAGTGTGATGATAGCTCAGTTGCATGAACAGTTTAGAAGCCTAAAGTCAAATCAGCACTGGGGTTGTGTTTCTGCCTTGATGATGTTGCGCCCTACACCATGCTGCAGAGATGTGAGTGGGTTCAGTTGGTTCCACATCAGAGCAGGGAGCTGAGCACTACAGAAACCTCCAGTTGACCAAAGGGAGTGTCCTTCCTCTTCATGTCAGCACTGTCACATCTCACTTTCAGTCACTGATGCTGGACTGAAACGTTCTCCTACAGAAACACAAAGTCTGGTTGTATGAAAATGAGAAGTAGTCTAGATATCACTTAAGGTCTAGAATTATTCCCTCTGTATTGTCTACGCTCCTCCAGCACCAAGTATAAAGGAAACAAAAAACACTCTTGTTGCAGTTTATACCTAAACAATGACCACCACCATAAAGACGTGCTATGAAATGAGAGGTTTCTTTTTAGCGTTGCTACTTAAATAAGTCATTTTGAGTATTTGGACTAATAACTTCTTTAAAGCAGTAGTTCAAATGTTTTAGTTTTGTTTATTTTGGGTGCCTTTTTAGGATTTTTGATCCACTGCTGATATTTCAAGTTTTCCCACTTAAAGAGTAGAGGGGGTTAGTTTTCTATCATAGGAACACCTCAGCTGTAAGAGACAGAATCTGATGAAAATCCAGAAAATCACATTATGTGGTTTTTAAAATAATTTACATTTTATTGCACAAAATCAGAGGTTGTGGGTTCGCGTCCCGGCTCTGCTGCCTCTCTGCGTGGAGTTTGCATGTTCTCCTCGTGCATGCGTGGGTTCTCTCCGGGTACTCCGGCTTCCTCCCACAGACCAAAAACATGACTGTCAGGTTAATTGGTCTAGTAAATTGTCCCTAGGTGTGAGTGGGTGTGTGACTGGTTGTCTCGTTCGTCTCTGTGTGGCCCTGCGATGGACTGGCGACCCGTTCAGGGTGTCCCCCGCCTCTCACCCCTTGACTGCTGGAGATAGGCACCAGCTCCCCCACGACCCTCTGTGGAGGATGAAGCAGTTACAGAAAATGGATGGATGGATGGATGGATGGATGGATGGATGGATGGATGGATGGATGGATACACGAAATCAGTATTTAACTGTTTAAAATAGAACTTGAAATTTACAGAAACCTTAGTTTCCAGTTCCAGAGGTCAGATCCAACTCCAACTTCCAATCCAACTTTATGTATAAAGCACTTTAAACAACCAGTACAGGCCCAAAGTGCTGCACAATAAAACAAGATAAAAACAAAACAACAGAAAAGGTAAAAGACAAAAAAGGGACTAAAACACACAGAACACATAAAAACAGCCATATGATAAAATACAAAACAGATCAAATCAAAAAACTAAAACCAAGACACTAAAATCATCGTCTAGCTAAACGCCAAGGAGAAGAGCTGAGTCTTCAAGAGTGATTTAAAGTGACTCAGAGAAGAGGCCTGTCTGATGACCACGGGCAGGTCATTCCACATGCTAGGAGCTGCTACAGCAAAAGCACGATCACCTCTAAGCTTCCGCTGGGTCCTAGGAACCTTCAGGAGCAGCTGATGTTTCCTGTTGGTCTTGTCCTGGTTACCATCACTGCAGCAGGGATTCTGACCCACTCCTCCATTCAGATCCTCTTCAGATCTTTCAGGTTTCTGAGCTGTATCTGGGCAACATGGTGTTCCAGGTCTGTTTAAAGATTTTCTATTGGGTTCAGGTCTGGAGACTCCAGGACCTTGAAATGCTTCTTAAGGAGCCACTCATTGGTTTCCCTGGCTGTGTTTCAGGTCGTTGTCAGGCTGGAGATCCAGTCATGACCCATCTTCAGTGACCTGACTGAGGGAAGGAGGTGTTACATGTCCTCATCTCCTCTCCTCTCCTCAATACGGTGCAGTCAGAATAGCAAAGTAGGGTAGTGAGCAGAAAGTTCAGAGAAATGAGAGTGACACTGAGAAGGTGATTAGTGAAAAAAGTAGCAGCTGGCTGATTACTGATGAGGAACAGGTGTGTGTGAGAAGCAGACTAACAAGTGGGAGGAGAGGAAACAATGAGCATAGATGGCTGAGAAAAATACCAAAAATCAAAAAGTAAAGACAACAGAAACAAACCTGAACACTACCAAATACCATTAGCTTCACTTCTAACTCCTCATGAAAACACATCAGCAGAAGAGAGACATTTGTTTAAGAGTGAGAAAAAATACAAAGAAGTTCTGCAAAAATTTTAAATAAAGCAACATGCATTTGGGTAAAGTTATAAATTAAAAGCCAGATGCATGTTGAACGATCAAAAATGAAAAGAAGAAATAGTAATCAGAGTTTTCCATGTGGTGATTATTTAAACTGTAATGAATTTACAGAAACTATAGGGCCTAATATACATTATTCTATGCGTATATGGAGGGAAAACAGTGCTAGTTATGAATACTTATTCTTTTACCTGCGTAAACAGCAGTGGTAAAGCCTGAACTACATTTACAGGTGATGAATAAAAGTGGGTAGGGCTCAAAAACACACAAAAAACATCTTCAAAAAAGGAAAAACCATGATATTCCTGTGCAGTGATTCGAAATCTGTTAGCTTTTATCCACAAAATGAAAATAACTAAACAAGAACATTATGACACAACGCTTCATTTCCTTTACTGTACTGCATATAACAGTGGATTTTGTTTATAGCATTTACATCAGTGAAACTGACAATTCTGTGTTGGAAATGTCTCTTTTTATTTCTTGAAATCAACTAAAAAACAAGTCTTGTATTTTGTGACCTGACTTTGGAAACAAATCTGTAGAAAATACCTCAGTAGTAATCTACTGCTAAAGTACTGTCTGTTGACTCAGGGACTCTTACTGATAAAATAGGTCTAACTGCAGCCTGATCTGATGAAGGTCTTACAGCATATTCTCCAGGTAGGACTTTTTTTTCAGTGTATAGGCTTAGATGTCCCTGGTCTAAGCAGAAGTGACCATTTCTGTCTAGAATTCTTCATAATAGTCCAAACCTAAAGCTCGACTGATGCATACTTCCAGACTTCGAAAATCCAAAGACATGAGGGAAAAAAATCATTTTTCAAGGGTTTTAAGAGACTATAGGGAATGCTTTGTGTCAATGAAATGTTGCCATTTTGGCAGGAAGACTAGATGTGTGTTTTAATATAAATAGTCCCCTATCTATAGCCCTCTGAGAGGAGCATGTTTCTATCAGCTGCTAAATGACTGAGACATGAATGAAACGTCTACATTTCTGAATGGTTTAGAAAGACTCATTTTGTTGGTGAGTTTGTATTCTGATCATAAAGCAGAGGATAATGAGGTGCTCAGTGGAGGTGGGAAGGACTCATCAGCGAGCTCATTTTCTCTGAGCAAATTGGTTTAACAGAGATGAGGATGTTCATCAGAATTCATACAGATGTCAACAGTCATCTGACTAAGTTGTGTGTCCAGTTCTTGTGATGGCATTGAGAAGTTAATACAAGTTGATTAAACTATGAAACAACAGAGAGGTCAGAACAGAGACGAGGTTCAAGTCAAACGACAGAATCAGAGCTTAAAAGCTGGTAGGTTATTTAAGGCTTATTGATTTTATTTTACGGTTTTGTTTTTAAAAATCTGCTTGTTATTAATCTTTTTTTGTTTTGGATCAACAAGAAAATTCCAATATCAGACCTGAGTAAATTCAAAATTATTTTATTTATTAAGGGAAACAATCCCCTCCCCTTGTCAAATCCACACAATGCGTTACATTTACCCAGAAACAAATGGCTGAACCTCAAAATCTTTTGAAAAATTATGTTGAGGACTGATGAGACAAAAGTAGAACTTTCAGGAAGGTGTGCATCCTGTTCCTTCAGGAGTAAAATTAACACTGGATTTCAGAAAAACCATCATCAAACCAACAGTCAGACGTGGTGGTAGTGTGATGGTCTGGGACTGCTTCAGGACCTGGACCACTGCTGTACCTGGTGGAACCATGAATTCTGCTAACAGTTTACCAGAAAATCCTGAAGGAGAATGTCTGACCTTTGACCTTAGACAAGTTGTTAATGCTGGGGGGGGGGGGGGGGGGG
>SSNR01000342.1:582033-628618 GCA_006937965.1 Callopanchax toddi
GGGGGGGGGGGGGGGGGGGGGGGGGGGCTGAAATGTTTTAAAGATCTGTTAAGGTAATGTGAGAAACTTTACTATATCACAAACACTGGAATGTAGTTGCTGACATCAATGGTACTAACCAGTTATTATGGGTTTTCTCACCACGTTTATCATGGACTGGGGTAGTACAGGACCCAAACGCAGGAGGACAGCAGCAGGAACAGGTGAGGTTGAGCACAAAACAGCTATATTGCTGGCTGGACTCAGAAGACACACGAGGCTAGGGATAAAACACAAGGAACTGACAGGGAGTGACTGAACTAAACAGCATTTATAGAGAGGGAGCTAATCAAGGAGACGAGACACACCTGGAGGGGATTAGTGCAGGACACAGGAGGAGGAACACAGGCACCAACTGGACACAAGGGGGCAGAACATGACATTGTTGGTCTGGATGGATGGTTTTTTTAAATAAATGTTAGAAAAGAAATTATAATTTGAAAATTTGTCTGATAATACAAATATCCCCATCTAAAACATTTATGGGGGAAAAAAAACAAAAAACAAAAACGGAATAAACCTGGTAAAGGGGGGGATTTTTTAACAGCACTGTAACAGAAGGAATCAAAACTTTAGCATGCTGTAGCTATCACTAGCCCTTACCAGCACAGGGTCAGTGATTCAGCCTGAACAACGTGTGAGGAAAAAACACATCGCTGCGTTGTGCCTAAAGAGCAAGATGCCCGGGAGGTAAGCTAGCAGGCCTTGTTGTTACGAAGGCCACTACTGTTGATAGCATGCTTATGGTGCTTTATGGCATATAAATGGTAGTATTTGCTGTATCCACCACCAATTGGGTCTAAATTATTCATTTAAAGCTGCTTTTCAGATCTTCTTCATAGGCAGATGTAGACAGAAACCCTGTTAGTGTTGATCCTATGAGATTTTTTAAAAATAAACATGTATATTAATGATTTAACCACTGGAGTTAGGAAAAGTTTATTTCATGGATTTATGTCCTAGTATTAAAACATGGTCCAGAAGAAAGTCACAGACATTAAATGAAAAAGTTAGTTTTAATTTGAAGTCAGATTTATCCTATCTGTTTGTCTTAGAAGCTGCTGAGTTGGATAAAGATTCTGTTATCAGTTCAGTTCTCTGCTCTAGTGAGAATTCTCTGATTAACAGCAATAAAACGCTCCACTGGCATAATGTGTTGTGTAGGCTTTGTGTGTTCACGCACACAAACAACACACACCAATGGAGTCTGACATTATAGCAGTAATTATCATTATGAGAAATGAGAAAAAGCTAAATAAACCTAAAGATGCTCCACCTCAACAAGAACAGGTCAAACAGACCAATGCAGTGTTAGTGGGTGACTCTCCCTCCCCCTCTAGTGGTTTAGAGATGACATTGCTCAATAAAGTCAAACTCAAATAACTCATGAACACACACTGTGTTATTGTTTGAAAATCTCAGTTTTCATTTCTTGTTTACACCATTAAAAAAAGAACATTGTGTTATCCTGTTGAATGAATATCATTGTTTTGATTTAAAATAATGAATGTGGATCTGAGTATCGAGTCAGCTGCACTCAAAGGAGGTAGATCATGTTTTTTGTTTTAGTTGCATAAATAATTAGATGTAACAACAGAAAGCATTTGTTCAGCTGTAAAGTGTTCTAACAGTCAGGCAGACACTGTCTCCTGAACCAGCAGAAACGTCCTTAAAGGGATAGTTCAGATTTATAAAGTAAAACAGCTTTAATCTATAAATACTTCATAGCAGTCTGTGTGCTGTTTTATAATCGTTCCTGCAGGAATATTCTAATATTTCTATCAGAATAATCAATTAATAAAAAACTGACAGCAAGGAAGAACAACTGACGGATTAGAACTGAAAATGGAGCGATAAATCATCAAAAGCAAAAAAAAACCCAAAACAACTTCATAAGAACAAAAAGGAGTGCCTCTGGGATGGAAACAAAAACGTGAAATAACAGAAATAAAAAAGCAGAGGCACACAAGAAAAGAGACAAATCAGACAATAAGAGAGAAAAAAGAAAAGAAGACCGTGGAGCACAGTGTGCATCGCTCCACCTCCTCCCGTTCTCCACCTTCTCTCTGCCCTTCATCTCTTTTCATTCTCACCTCATCAGCATCCCTCATGTGACCTCTCCCTCAACACTTTCATCCTTTTCTCTTCATTCCCTCTCCTTCATCTGCTTCACTCAATCCTTTAGTCTTCTTCTCTTCTTTTGCCTCAGCCATCTCCAAAGCCCCCACATCCCCACCCCCATACTCCCCCACCTAGCTCTTCTGTCCCTCCACCCCCATACTCCCCCACATGAGCATCTTCTGTCTGTATCTTCCCTTTCTGGTAATCGTGATTGTTAGTAATTATTAAAAACACCTTGAATTATCAAGTATTATATTCATATGTATGCCTTTCCTTTGGCCCTAACCATTGACAGCCCATCAGCCCTGGATCTGCAGGACTTTACTTCAGCCTCAGAATGAGTCCAAATCTCAGCAGGCAGCAGAGAGGAGGAGAGAAACGGAGGAATAACTCAGAGAAAACTCCTTCTACAAGTTTTTTTTCAGACCATTTCATGTGATCTTTTAGCCAAAATATCACTGCAGGCATTGTTTTTAAATTAGGGAAGGTTCAGTATGATATTGTGAGCAAAAAAGATTTTAAAGAAATAGAGCAGCAAACTCTCAGAGCCTCAAACTAGGTTCTGTTTAGTCAAAATTTAGGATGTTTTTCTTTCTTATAACTGAAATGATATCAAGTTGAATCAGTGGGAGCTGATTAGGTCTGGACTTATAGTGATTACACTGACTGTAGTGCTTGTATTAATACACTACTTGTAATAATATTAATGATAATGGATTAGATTTATATAGCACCTTTCTGGACACCCAAAGCGCTTCACAGAAGTTCCATTCACGCACACTCTGGTGGTGGTAAACTACGTCTGTAGTCACAGCTGCCCTGGGGCAGGCTGACAGAATCGGCCCCTCTGACCACCACCAACATTTACACACAGGCAAGTTGGGTGAAGTGTCTTGCCCAAGGACACAACGACGAAACTCAGCAGGAGCTGGGGATCGAAACGGCGACCCTTTGGTTGCCAGACTCTACCTGCTGAGCTATCGCCGCCCCGATTGTAGTGATTGTAGTAATACACAGTGGACCAACAATGGTCTTTTGTCCTCATTCAAGTCAAATCTCACGTCTCTAATAAGAAAAATAATTTTTTTATATGTTTGTTTTTCTGGAGCAAAAACATTTACAAAACCAGACAGACAAACAATGTTTGACAAAACATGACAATATGCATTAAAATGTATTTCATAATTTTACATTTTTATCTTCTGGGTTATTATTTGAGTCATTTATTATTTATATTGTTATTTATTTGTAATTCGAGGTCTCACATTTAGAAAGTTTGATGGTTTTAGTGTTGAGCTGCTGCAGTTCTTTTGTTGAACAGTAGGAGACACTAATGAGAAAACAGTGGCACTGTAGCAAAAGAAGAGTATACAGGAGGACAAACATAACGACACTTTTTCAAAGTTTCTGCTATTTGTTAAAGTGGATCCCTGAAGCACCATGACTTGTTACAGGTTTTTAATGTAATATTAAATCATGTATTTTATAAATACTGATGCGTCCAGATTTAATCCCTAATCATTTTGGCACACAGCTGTATTGATCCAGTCATGCATATTGGGTCAGTGTGGGGCTTTCTAACCAGTTTTCACTTTTAGTTACATGAGATAAAAATGGTTCATAAGACTCGAGTCAGGTCACAAGTTTTCGTTTACGCAAATTAAGCAGGTCTTCAGTCAAAGTCTCAGACTCAAGTTTCCATCTTTGTGGTAAATGAGAAGGACGGAAAAACAAGAATGCTGACATTCACCTAATAAGACTGGAAACAGACTGTAAGGACCCTGATTCAATCTTTGAGTAGCTTTTTTCTTAGAACCCAACGAGCCATAACCCAGCCAGGTTATCTCCATGGTTATAAAAGATAATAGGATAGAATTTCACACTCTATGCATGTTTCTTTTAAATTGAGCGTGGTGTTTTACCATCATGCTGCTACTGAGACAAGGTACCTGTGGAGAGCACTTGTATAACGAGATAAACAGCAGAGCTTTAGCTCTCACTTTAACGATTTATGGTCAGATTGATCAGAGAATCAGGTTTAGGCTCTCTGCATATCACTATATATCTGTACTGCACACAGTAAACAGTTTTCTACAGTTTTTGACAGTTTGAGATAGAATCAACATATTTACCCCTCACTGATCCTGGTGCAACTCACCAACTTTGTTCTAAAAATGCAACATGAGTGTTCGCAGTGAACAAACGTTTTCTGTTACCACAAGTGGCAAGTGGGCTGGGTGACAACACCCCACAGCCACCAGTTGGGTGGTGTCTTGAGGTCACTGTGCAGATTGCCGTGTTGCTAAGTGGTTGTTAGCAGCACAGACTGAGGCCGGAGCTGCTCTGTGTTATCAGCGTCTGTCCAAGAGCCAAATGAGGTTCGGTTTTCTCTAGGTTTGGATAATAAACTGCAGTATTATCATGCCTGCATGGTGCAAACTGTTTGAAGTTTAATGATGCACACTGCTCCAGTCTCGTGATTGGCCGCTGTGAAATTTGTGATTTCAGATTTAGATGTGATCAGAGTCAGATGTCACAACACTACGTCTGCACAGGTAATTGCTTTTCTTTACTAAAATACAATTCTGTTAATGTGCTGCAGATGAAAAGACTTCAGCCCTGGGCAGCTGTGTAGCTAGATGGAGGCATCAGGGAGGTGTGTGTGTGTGTGTGTGGGGGGGGGGGGGGGGGGGGGGGGGGGGGGGGGCTGCTAACATAGGTGTAAAACTGTGAATGTAGATGGAAGAAAAAAAGTGAGAAACCAGAAAACGAAAAACATGATCACAAACGCACACAGACGTGATGGTAGAGGTGTTTCTGATTTCAGTTCTTTTATGGCCACAATATTATTACAAAAAAAAATTTTTTTTAATGTGTAAATTAAGCAGAAAAAAATAAATGTCAAGCTTTTTGCTCTGAACTGGATTCTACAGTAAAAGAAAACATCACCAACGTCTAAGATCCACTCATTAGTCTTAACACTTTAAAGCCTCATAATGTCACAAATTATGTATTAAAATATATTTTAAAATGTATATGAAGAAATGAACATGTAAATGAGTTTACTTCATTTTTCTTTTATCTACGAAGTTAAACATTTAATGAAATAATAAACAGGAAACATAAGATGTAAAACTACAAACATTTAAAAGATAGAACTAAAAAACAGATTAAATTAAAAGAAAAATAGGGAGATTCACATCACGGATGTAACTATCTGATGCTGTCATGTCAACATGGACCAGAAGAAATGTTTCCAACACCTTGTTGAATCTATGGCATGAAGACTGGAGGCTCTTCTGAAGGAAAAAGAGGGTCCAACCTGGTACTAGCATGGTGTTATTTGGCTGGTGGGTGTAATGTCTCAATGAATGTGCTTTTGTCTAAATATGTTTTCGGTCATTTAAGAGGGAAAAGTTTCTGAACATGGAGGTTTTAAAGTCTGAATAAAAACATCTTTAAATACCAAAGCACCACAACGGGTCTGTAATGCTCTAAATCACTTAAACTAGTGTTTCAAAATAATTGATTTCTTTTCCTCTATCTCAGCATCCTCTCTCATTTACCCCTCTTTTCATATTAATTTTGTTAGTCACTCCCTTATTCTCAATACCTTCCTGTTGCCGGCGGCCATGAGGCTCCACACGAGGCGTGATGTCGCCGTCTTTATTACTTTTCCTCCCTCAACGCCTCTCTACTCGTCCCTTTCTCTTCCCACCATGTAATAAGGCATTTAGCCATTAGATTGATTCCCAGAGGGTGGCACAAGCCCAGGAAGACGTGAGAGACTGTTCTCTCTCCCTTCATATATTTCCTCCCCCCTCCATGTTTCTAATGGGTTACTCAGTCATATGAGGTTTTCCAGGAGGCCTGTTGAAACAGAGCTGACGCGCTGCTTTAATGAGTCCTCTCTCACACACATCCATCACCATAGATTACAACATAAACACAAACACACACACACACACACACACACACACACACACACACACACACACACACACACACACACACACACACAGAAATATAACCCTGACAACTGAGCAAATAACCCACAATACTTCAAGAAGTGTTCTGGCATTTCCTGTTATAATTGTCTGAAGCAGACACACAAATGAAATTTGCTACAAAAATGTGAAAAACTAATACTTCTCTCACGTCATTTAATTATTAATAACTCTTCATGGTTGTTGTGTGTTTTTATTTTTTCTGATCTGTTGGCACAAACCCTGAACATACTGAGGTCAATTAACACTCACAGGTTGTTTCGTCAGAGTTTTCCAGTCTCTTTCACACAAATGCCTCAGTATTGTAACGACACTCACAGCTTCACACTTATGACAGTCAACAGATTAAAATAGCTCAACCCTTCTGCTGAAATATTCCATTCAGTAAAAATCTAAAAATGTGTAAAATCCCACAAAAAAGCACATTTTAGAATTAGTAACTTGTGTTTATGGTAAACTATAGCAAAGGTTAATAGTTTTGACACAATTATGACAATTAGCATCAAACCACTGGCATTATAGGATTAATACTTTCATTAAAAATCAATCATATAGTGCTGTGTGATAAAAGTTTTTTTAATACTGTTAAAGAAAGATAATTATATTAGTTTTTTTTAACTAATAGCAAATAACTGGTTCAGTTACAAAAACTAGATATTTATGGATCATTATGTAATAACTTTAAAGGGTTATTTGTCACAGTCACAAGTTTCCATAAACTCCAGAATGTTCTGAAGACTCATCCTGTGATTAGATACAATTCCACTTGTTGTCATGAAAATCGACTTAACGGTATTTCCAAAGAGAAAAACATATTTCCAATGTATTCATGAAGAAGGCTTCAGGGCACAAATAAATCCCAGCATGCACCAGGACTGTCTCCTAAAGTAGATCCAGCTGTGTGATCAGGGTAGAGCTGCCCAGGGATTCCAGCAGAAACTCCATTCTGCTCAGTGAGGAGGCTTTTTGAGGAGCATATGGTGTCAAGAAGGGCAGCAAAGAAGACACTTTTCTCCAAGAAAACCATCCGGCACCAACTGATGGAGCACCGTGCCAAAAGGATAAAATTATGCCTCTGAGAACAAAACATCAATTTTCTGGTTGATCTCTAGAGAAAAGTGGACAAAAATATATTCTGATGAACACCAAGCATCGATTAAACCAGAATGAGCTGCCATCAGTCAGGATGTGACTGACAGGGTGAACTGCAGAGTTCCTAAAAAAGAAGGTCCAACACTACAAATATTTGCTCTGCATCATATTAATGCTGTCATTAAAGTCCTGTGGGGTTTGTAGTACTTGTAGTTTTATGTCATTTCACCACATCTGACAAACAGATCTAAAAACACTGAAGCTGTGTGGGAACCAGTACTTGTATTCTCAAACCTCTGGCCACATGCTGTATAGATTATATGAGCACAGAAAATAAACAAAGGGGAAAACATCTGAGAGGAAAACAATTCTCAGCAAACAATATATATGTAAATGTTTATTTCTAGAGTACATTTAAAGATAAAAATCACAACGTGCTTTTCAACAAAACCAGCAAACACAGATGTAAGAATAACCACAGAGTCCACAGATGTTCAGCTCAGGGGAAGAGTTTCATAGTCTGGAGTCAACGGTGGCAAATTCCCCCTTTAGTCCTTAGCCAGATGTGCTGCAGCGCTATCAAGGAGTTATATGAACTATGCAATTTAAAAAAGAAAAGAATATGCACATTTTCATTAGCAAAGTGCCATGCTATCAGGGGTTTGGTTGTTTTTGTAACTGTTTTCCCTGTTTCTTTGATTCAGAGGATTCCTTCTCTTTCTGTTGTGTCATGTTTCACATTTTGCCATTTGAGGTCTCCAGCGGTCCTTGTTTTCAGCTCCACACACACCTGTCATCTGTTCGTACTCTGTACACCTGCTCTCAATCACTCTCAGTGTCTTAGTGTTTCCCTCCAGTTGACACATCCTTGTGTTCCTGTACTTTTCTGCTGCCTGCATTTGGGTTATTTTCTACCAACAACTCACAGTGAAGTGTTCTTTATGTGCTCACGATGCATAAAGAGGCCTGAAATGTGTTCTCTAATGCATGCTATTAAACCCCAACTAGAAATATTAAAGCTGCACTCAGCACATTGGTAAACAAGCTATCGCTAGCTATTTTACAGAAACATGTCTCAGAGCACTCACCCCTCCCGTCGGGTAAAGTCCGTAGGCCAGCCTCCTCCGACATGCCACCGCTCGTTGTCTCAGAAACAATACAGAGCAAAACACCAGCTGTAGAAACGTTCCCCCAGGTTTTCCCTCTTTTTACCTCCAAATTGTTTTAGTTTTCTGCTAGCTGAAACGGTGTTTTTCTTTTTGGGACTCTGGCATTTTTTCCTAAAATGGAAGCACTAACAGCCGGCTGTTTCTGTCCTTCTCTCATTTCCGGGATGTTTTATTGAAAAATGCGCCCGTGCGGATTAATGGCGGATCCAAGCAGTGAGGAAGTGTGGTGCTTTAGCGAGACAGACAGCCAGATTGTCCAATCCTATCGTTTGGACCGGAAGTTTTTAGAGAACTGTGGGACAACCACTTTATTGATTTCTTTCAGGTTTTTTTAATCTCCACAATATATTTATAGCTATACTATGTTAGAACGTTGAGGCATTAAAAGAAACGTTAAAAGCTACATTGTTACCAACGTGCTGAGTGCAGCTTTAATATCCTACTGATCCTACAATGACAATATGCTCAATCCAGGAGTACTGCTTTCCTCTTAAACCTGCTGTATTGAATCCTACATGTCTTCTGCTTCTGGAGGATCCTGAATCCTGTGTGGTAAGTGCCTATTTTATTGCTCATTGATGAGCCATAGCATTATGACTACTGACAAAGTCAGCAACTCATTTAGTTTGTACTTTTTTGCTCCTTTTGTCAGTAAATAGTGTATTTATTGTTTACAGAGAAAATTTGGCAGTGTTTCACAAAAAATACTTTAAATCAATAACACTGATAAAATGCTTTAAAAGTATCATTAAAAACAACTTAATATACAAAATATTTTGCTGCTTATAATAAGAATAAAAATGTACAATATAAAACTGATCAATTATTTCCAGATTTGAGCTTTAAATCCAGTTTTAGTGACTGATTCCAGGTTAGCTGACCTTCAAGTGTTAATTAGAATGTAAGCTTTAAACAATTCATAAATATTCTGAGGAGCATGACCATGCATAACTCTGAGTACTAATACTAATATTTAAAAGAGGAGAGATGAAAACCAGAGACGTGATTCCTTCTTTTAGTTCCAGTTAATAATCTCTGTCACAGGCAGCACATTTCTCTAAAACATGAGGGACAAATCATATTAAACTTTTGCAAATAGCTGGTATTCATCCACTTATGTACTTTTATAAACTTTAATCAAAGTTTTTGTTCTTTGAGCTTAATTTTCACATGTATCTTTATAAGTATAATACATTTAACAAAGATTGCCAGCAGCTTTCAAAGGAAACATTTAGGGAATTAAAGTGTCTGAGGAAGACGATAATGATTTATGGCTCATCCCACAATACTGTCAAAGAGAATTAACTTAGAAGAGTGGATGAATGACTTCTCAACACAGAGAAGCTTTCCTCATCTAATAAACCTTTATTTCATCATCAGGGAACTCAGATGAATGAATAGGAGCTATTCATCATCCTCCATCAAAGAAAACTGCATCGCATTATGCCGATATACATCTTATGTTTTACTTTCTTTTAACTTATATATATTTTAAATCTTTCCCCTCATTTATTATCCTCAGTCTTCACTCGACTCTAAACTGTCCTTCTTGCTATCTATTTTTATTTCCCTTCATTCCCCCTATAGTTCTTCTCTCTGTTGGTGGATTTTAATGAAAGTGACAGCAAGCCCACCCATACACCCACTCATCTAGATCACACACACACACACACACACACACACACACACACACACACACACACACACACACACACACACTCAGAAAGTACACATTCATCAACACAGTGAGTACTTCCTCAGTAATGCATGTGCACAAACGTGGACTTACTCATGCCTACGTGAGTACACAAAAATTAACACAATCAAGTTAATACACTTTGACTTGCACACACACACACACACACACACACACACACACACATGCACAACCTGCTCCACCTACATTCCACGGCTGCCTTCGCTCCTTTCTGCGCCCCCGTTTTTACTCTTCCAGGCTGCATTGATCAACCTCAAACATCCAGTTAATTTACACACTGTCCCCTGACTGCAGCAGTGCTGCTGATCTATGGAGAGCAGCACACATAAACAAGGTGCCACAAATGCTTCATGAGAATCACCCCGCCACCCTGATGGAGGGGGGTGGAGGAGGGGGTGCAGACGCTCGGTCCAGAGAAAAAGAGTTTAATCAGGTTTGCCCAGAGCGATTTCCTCACGGCGTTTTATTTTCCACTTAATGGGAACACACAAATAAAAACACACGCTGCGCTGGTTTAAACAAATCCCCTCTGCAGCCGCGGACTCATTTGTCACTGTACCACAGTTTGCATTGATTTCATCACAAAAGTCGGTGAGGGAATGAGACCTGAAACACTTTTTGACTCAGACTGTAAATCAAAGGCAAAGAACGACAGAAAACAACGAATCAATAAAACAGAGGGTGATCTGTGACAGGAAGCTGCACAATTAAGCAAAAGAGTTCGAAACGAGAAGAAAAACTAAGTAATGAAAGCCAAAAAAAGGGATATATATACAAAAAATGGATAAGGACAGTTAAAAGAGTGGAAACTGTGACAGATTAACAAATCAACAATGAACTACGTTAAACAGGTTATAAAAGATGTAATTTGTTCCTACGTTAGTGAACATCTGACTTCATCCCCCCTGAGCTGTAGAGATTAGCCTCTGTCTATTTTGAGCATGAATCAGCAGCAGAATGACGGCGCGGTGAGTCGTCCGCTTGACTCCATGGAATGATGATTGTCAGGCCTTTCAGTCAGAGGCTTCTATGTCAAAAGTCTCACTTTTTCCTTTTGGGTTGATGTGATGATTAAGAAGGCTAAATTAAAACTCCTAAATCAGCCAAAGCCTTTACTGGGAGCCTAAAAACATCCCCTAGAAACACAAGTATCTATGGACAAGCTGTCTTGGTGATAAAGGGACACAGTGACACTTCTGAACTCAGTCCTGTCTCCTTAAAACCACACCTCAACTCTAACAAACTGCAACAGCTTCGAGTTTTAAAACAATAGCTCAATTAAATACATTAAATGTTTCTTTTCACATGAACATACACTTTGATATCCAGACAGCAACATGATGAAACTTTATCAAGTTTTCTGCTTGTTTACCTCACATTAAGATGAAATCCCCTTTAAGAGAACAGAACTGGAATATTAACGTTTTAGGGATAATTTCACACAGTGGCTTTACTCAATAGAACTTCAAGTCTGAACCCTGATTTAAATCTATGGATGATAACTTGCAAAAACACAGTTAAAACTACTGAAAATGCCAACATACGGCTAATGAATTCTCCATAGAATACCAGGTAAAGGATGTTCCAGATGGGGTTGAGACAAACAGACGTGTGATGGCTGAACAGAGAAGTCACCAGATGCCTATCTGCATGTGGTTTGGCATTGTCCTCCGGTCAATAACTTCTGGCAGGGAATATGTGAGGACCTATCATTACACCGAGAGTGCACTCTCTCTGTCTCCCCCTCACTCTGCCTGCATGGTGACATCACAAACAATAAAATGGAAGTGAGAAGATCTCACATGCTCATCTCAGTTCTACGTATTACCAAGAAAATGATGCTGAACAACTGGAATAAAATAAAGAAATTGAGTATCAGTCAGATTAAATGTCATCTGTTGGATCATGTCTCAGTGGAGAGAATGTCTGCTGATGGAATTTAAAAACATCTAGGCCCCAGTTATTAAATCAGTAACATTAGATGTGAAGGCTGCAGTCTGGGGCTTTGAGTCTGGGGGTGCGGATGCTGAGGGCCGGGTGTCCTCATGGTTGGACACCTTGGTGCTGCCTCAGGTGGGCTATGGGCTCAATGTGTGGAGATGGATGTTGGTGAAGGTCATTGGTGGGGGGCTGTCTACTGGTGGGAGTGGCCTTCTGGAGCTGCAGGGACACAAGCCCATGGGCCTGGTGTGGCTGAGCTGCTGGCTGGCATGGGTGGGACTGGGTTGGGTTCCTCGGTGCACAGGGGCTTTCACTTTCCCCCTCAAGTAGTGGGATTCCTCCATCTGGACTGGTACCCCCATTTTTAATGCATCTTTCCTGTTGTAGAGTAAAACTGCTCAGGTTTATGGCACCCAGAGCAACCATTCTCTCTGTCTCATCTGTCAGAATAGGTTAAAAAAATACTTCTAGGAATAAAACATGCAACTTTCTTTGTCACGTGGTAGTAAAATACAGTAAGAATGTTGTATTTAATTTATACATGATGCTTCATGGAAGATCCTGCATATCACCTGTTCACTCTGTTACCTTCTGGTAGACGCTACAGGTCCCTGCATACAAAATGAGTCAGATTCAAAGACAGTTTTTTCCCAACAGCCGTAGGGACATCTACGTCACCATCTAAAGCATATGTGTCAAACACAAGGCCCGCGGGCCACATGTGGCCCGCCACGTCATTTAATGTGGCCCGCGAGAGCTTAAAAGGTCTGAGTATTCAGAAATAAATAGGTAAAAAGCGTATTTTGACCAAAAACTACATTTCCCACAATGCATGTCAATTGTGTTACCCGCGACTTGACGGCTTACCGCCACTACAGGGCAGGGTGCACACAAGCAGTAGGCTGGTCCTCATGAGAACCGGATTTCGAACGCGCCTTTGCGGACCAGCGCTGCGCGGTCCCGATGGGAGACCCTCGATCTGACGAACTTCACATCCTGTTGCAGCTCAGTGACTGAGTGATCACATGAAGCTCTGAAGCTAGTGGACACACGGTAGGACCTCTGCTCCGACACACACACACACACACACACACACACACACACACACACACACACATCATCTCCAATGCGCGAAGCAATGCGCCATTACGCACAGCTCGGTGCGCGCTTTAACACACACACAATCACATTACGTCCGACCCACGCACACAGCTCACACATGCCCAGTCAACACAGTCTCACTCCGAACGCGTCGGAAACAAACGCTTGGTCACTCGCCTTCTGCGTTAGTTACTGACGCTATAAGTGCCCTTTTTCGTCACAGTTGTACGAAAAGGATTCTCCGTTTATTCTAATGCAAATCCCAATGCAGCGTCAAAATGACGAGATGGGACGTTCGCTGACGCTGAACTGAACACAGTACACATTTCTCCATCGTTTGCATAACTTTTTGCGTTTTTCTCTGACATCTGTGGAGCCACATTTAAACATGGACTTTTGTAACCCACTTTGCGGCAGTTTATGCTTACATTTATATTAACTGTTGACTTCTGAACGGGACTACAAAGAGTTTACTGCCATGCCATCTATAAGGATCGATTTATTTTCAATACATTTAGCAGCACCCTTCAATATATAAACACAAACATGCTTTATTTAACTGTTCGAGACAAAAGTTTTCATTTATTTGTCACTAGTAAGCCATGTTTATTACTTTTAAGTTGCGTTACGGCGCACATAACGAACTACGTTTCCCACAATTCTCGGCAGCGGACATGGGACAAACTCTTTGTAGTAATATGCTGGTTTTACGTCAAGAAACGAGTCTTAATGTTTCCGACAGTTCTACTATAGTGTTACTATACTATATTATATTTTAAGTGATTGAAATAGCAGTTGACACTACATTTCCCACAATGCCCAGCTACGATGGGATTCGTTTAGTAGCTAACCTTTTTTTTTTTTTACTAAAATGATTTATTTATTGACTGGTGTAATATAGCCCTACATGTAATATAATTATTGATTCTTCTAAATAAATTTTTTTCTAAATACACAATTATTTAAAAACGCGCTTATATGACGACAGGTCCCGCGAAACTGGTCTTCCGGTCCATAGATCTATGTTCCGGTCTTCCCTGTTTACCCTCCTTTCCGTAAGTTGAACATTTGCTAATCCGCTATGATTACTCAAAAACACTTGAAAATACTGCTTTTAACATTATATGTACACCTTATAAATACGCATGAATACTTTTCAATCGCATTTATAAGAATATGGTATTTAAAGATAATCCAAATAACGTAAACTAAGCGTTTTTTTCCATGTCAGACTCAGATCTACAGCTTATATTTGTTTTCTCTTCCAGCAGCTACAGTCAATTTGCTCCATCTCAATTTCTCAACCCCAACTTTCTATCAACACAAAGGCACTTTTAAGAGCCACGTCCGTTTTTTGTAATTTGTCTTTTGTTTGTCACACTTGTTTTCCTTTGGTTTCGTTTTCTGTGTCTGACTGTTTAGTTTGTTTATTGTAATTGTTGTTGTCTGTGTGAGAAATAGAGCCTGTGTGTGCGCGTGTGTGTGTGTGTGGGGAGGTTTCCTCATTCACAATGAGTGAGCTGCAGGATTTACTGCAGAGCGTTGAGGGTGAGGTCATTGAGGACCTAAAAGACGTTGATGACTTCCTCAGTCATCTGCAAAATGAGGAAGCTGCAATACCAATTGCTGCACCAATGCCAGCAGTGAGGTGGAAAAAGAGAAGCAGTGATGGAAACCTCATCCACAGGAGACCATGAGCAATAAGGAATCAGTCCACCCAGGGTGAGCATTGTATTTACCTTACATTGAACTAACCTCAACCCAACCCATTCCAATGGCTTA
The DNA here is from genome assembly GCA_006937965.1 of Callopanchax toddi. Classification (NCBI taxonomy): domain Eukaryota; kingdom Metazoa; phylum Chordata; class Actinopteri; order Cyprinodontiformes; family Nothobranchiidae; genus Callopanchax; species Callopanchax toddi. Next base: position 597,003 of record SSNR01000342.1, read on the forward strand.
TATAGTTACAATGCTCTGCAAACTAATTTTTAAAGTTTTTTGTCAACCTATATTTAGACACACACTGCAGACTACCATGTTATGTTCCACTATATCACTTCGTTGATCACAATAATGTGCTGGTATGTTCAGAAAAGCTTACTTTGATTATATGAATATCAGTTGTATTTCTACTTTGATAACAGCTGGTCCCAGTCGGTTGATTGACACTGGCTCTGCTCCTGTCACTGCTCCTGAGGTTGTCTTTGCTCCAGAGACATGTGGTATGTTTTTCTTTCTCTGGCCACTACTGTTATTTCATATGTTTGGTTTGTGCATTAGTATGGGTATGAGACCAGAGAAACTTTAAACATTATCTGAACAGTACTTTCTCCCTAATTTTATCAGACGAGTTCATGCGCGACCTCCAGCAATCATTTACTGATGCTGAGAATGAAGAAATGTCCCCAATGGCTCCCACTCTGTCATCAGCAAACTGGGGCTTAAGAAAAATGAGAGAACTGGAGAACTGGAGATCTGTGAGGCCCCATTTAGTTAACACCCTGATGGCAAAGGAGAAGGTGGAACCCAACTTATGCCAGGAGTGTCAAAGCATTGCAGCTGTTGTCCGGTGTCGGGATTGTCGTCCACGCCCATTCTTCTGTGGTGAATGTGATTTAAATGCACACAGCCAACATCCGTTCCACAATAGAGAGGCCACTATAGGAGGATTCTTTGAGCCATTGCCCCCAACAAAAGTTTTTATAAATGGAGCTCTTTGTCATTGTGGTAAGTTCTTTTTGAGGATGCTGTTATTGTGCACACAGTTTGTAAAAACAATTGTGTGTGTGTGTTTGTGTAATATGCAATTTTATTTTCTAGAATGGGTTGTACCTCTGGAGGTCCCTTCCAAAATCTGCAGCTGTCCAGCTGATTACTTGAAGCTCAGTGCTGGAAAGGTTGTGGCTGTGATCACTATGAATGGTACAAGAATATAGTTGTGCATCAAAATATTTATTCTGTCTGTTGTGTTTGTGCTCCTGCAATAGAAAGTATGTTAAATTCATGTTACATTTATGTTTTCTTAAAGGACGTCATGACCTCAGTATCCCTGAGCTGACCTGTGGGGTGTGCAACGCCACATGGACTCCGGGGATTGATGACCTGATAAAGAATGACTTCTGGCCAGCTACCATGCATTATGAAATGATCTTTGCATGTGACATTTTCTTCACATTTGAAGAAATGAAAATGGTAGCGCCCGGATTATCTTGTCAGGCATTCATAAGAATGCTGGATCTAAGAACTATTCGCTTTGGCCGTGTGAGTATAAACATTTTTTATTGATCTCAACAGTGTATGAAACAGAGTCTTTTTATGTTTTCTTACATTTTTATAATAGACTGGAAAGATCTCAGCAGACAGCTTCATGAGAAGTTTTTTTGAGTGGGAGGCTGTGCGGTATGAGGTTGACAGCCACTGCAAGTTGGAGCCCTTCACCTGTCCTGCCTGCAGCCCAGAGATGCTTGCGGTCTCCGTTGATGGAAACCGCAAACATTATCGTTTTAAGAATGCTGCCAGGTAAAATGTCATCATAAATATCAAACACATAACAAATCACAGGTCTTAGTAAATTATACATTTACATTTCTGCTCTTTACAGATCTGAGGAAAAGGCCATCTTTGAGGGTGTGTTTATTGCTGATGATGAAGACGTCACACAATTTGTGGACTACATTCAACGAAAGGCAAAACATGTAAGACAAGACTGTAATTATTGTATAAATGAATAATATAATAATGTAGAGGTAGGGTCTAATATTTTCCTCATTCTGTTAAATTTAGGTGACTGGTAAAGGTAAATGTGGTGGCCAATGGCAGGCTGCCAGAGAAACGTCCTTAAGGTCAACAAGCAAGCTTGATGAGGAGGGCCTTGAGCTTGCAGTCTGCCGACATGGAGTGCTCCTGCGGGCCCTTAATATGTACAGGGGAGAAATCTTTGCGTATCCCCTGTACTTGCAACAAAAGATGCCCAACAGCAGTTTTTTTTGCATGGATGTTACATGCAAATATTGGCCATACCTCCAGAGGCTGGCCAAAAGCTGCCCAGAGCTACAGCCTCTTCTTAGTATGAAGCCATTCCTCTCTGTGTTTCATGCCAAAGCACATGACTTCAAATGTGAAGTGAGTGAAATTATTATACTGTGTGTTTGTAAAAATCATTGTCAGAGTAGAAAAACTTTAACATAGTTTCTTTTTTGAAACAGGTGAAATGGAGTGGAGCATATCAGGAAGGGGCGGGGTTAACTCTGGGTGAGGAAGTGGAGCTGGTCAATGCCTTCCTCTCTCGTCTTGCAGTCACCACGAAGCATATGTCAAAAGCAGGTATGAAAACAAGGTATTTCTAATTAGTGATGCATGATAACAATACTGTATTGGATTTTGTTGCCAATCCAGGCCTTTTAGCTGGATTAATGGATCGGTAAGCATGGCTGATACTGGATATGATATTATTTACTACATTTTTTCCAAATTATGATCAGAGAAATAGTGTGGTAAATTACATTACTTTACACTGCAACTCACAAATTATTTAAACATTTTGAGGGGTTTTCTGTGTAAGTTATATTATGTTGAGGTTTATTATGTCTGATATTACAATGTTTTAGTGTTTGCATTAGTATTGTTGGATATCGTGTATAGACCGATCCACAAAGCCCAAATATCAATTTGCTGGTTTGGTGCATCTCTCTATTAATATACCTACATTATCTCACAAAGTGAGTACACCTCTCACATTTTTGTTAATATTGAATTTTAACTGTTCATGCGACAAATCTGAACATATGACAATATGCAATTAGTCAGTGTACAGCTTGTGTAAATTTTCTGTCTAGTGTGCCTTGTCTAACCAAAATGTAAGGGGTTTACTCACTTCTGTGAGATACTGTAGATCTACCATAAATAGTATTAATTAATAATTAATAGTATAAGTAGTGTTTCACTAGCAAGGACCACACCACAACATGGATTGCTTGAAATATTCATTATAAAGAAATGTGGTGATAGTATGATGGATGAAGGTGCAGAAGGTGATGGCTAGGAGCAGACTCAGGATGGGGTTACGTATCTGAATAACATACCCGGCTGACTAGTGACCCCCCTACTTCACTGTACTTGAGAGCAGCTGGAGACTTGATGACAAATACATAACTTTGAAGGGAGGAGGGGTTGAGAGAACACAGACAAACAGCAGGAGATGTTTGTGAAGATAATAAATGTGGCTGAGATGTGGTAAACTTGGAAAAGAGGTGTGTGTCATGGGGCTGGGGGGTGTCGGACCCAAAAACTCAGGCAACGCACAGAATGAATCAAGTAACGTTTATTAGAGAGGGTTGTGCTGCTCCAGGTGTCAGGCCACAGGGATGTTGTTGGGCTGCTGGTAATCTCCGGTTGAGCAGCACTGGAATGAGAGAATAGATGTTTAGAGATCTCTCACCATGGGGGAAGGACGGAGGAGGTGTGGTCCTGTGAACGGTCCAGGTGGGTACACGTGGGGTCAGAGAGCAGGGAGGCACCAAGGTCCAGCAGGCAGAGAGGAGTCAGAGATCAGGCAAGGGTCTAGAACCAGGAGATCCAGATCTGTGGGGTAAGCAGGCAGGAGCAGGCAAAGGGCTGGAGTCCTGAGAGCAAAAACAGGGTAAAAAATGTTTAAAGAGCTTGACTTTGGCTTGATAAGGCTGGAGTATCGTCTGCGAGAGCATCAGATAATCTGGCACAGAGCTGTGGCTGGAGGGAGCTTATATCCTGGGGAGCACAGGTGGAGATGATTAGACAGGCAATCATGAGCAGACAGGCAACAGGCGAGCATGGTTAGGTGGTGTGCAGCAATGCAGAGAGGCAGGATCATGACAGTACCTCTCTCCTAAGGTCCGGCACCTGACGGACCCCCAGGCTGACCCGGGTGCGCAGCATGGAAGGCCCGGATGAGGGACTTGTCCAGTATATGCCGGGCGGGAACCCAGGAGCGCTCCTCAGGGCCGTAGCCCTCCCAGTCAACAAGATACTGGAGACCCCGACCCCAGCGGCGGGACCGAAGGAGACGACGTACGGTGTAAACCAAGCCCCCATCAACAAGCCGGGCTGGAGGAGGGGGCACAGAGGACTGTCCAAAACGACATGAATGGAAAGGCTTGATCCGGGACACATGAAAAGTGGGATGGACGCGCAGGGTGCGTGGGAGGCGCAGACGGACAGCAACAGGGTTAATGACCTTGGCGATGGGGAAAGGACCAACAAACCTCGGGGCAAGCTTACGATTCACCACCTTGAGAGGGAGATCCTTGGTGGAGAGCCACACCTTCTGCCCTTCCTGATATGCCGGTGCTGGAATGCGGTGGCGGTTGGCAGAGCGGGAGTAAACTGCTGTGGACTTTAGAAGGGCCCTCCGGGCTGTCCTCCAGACACGTTGGCATCGCAGTGCAGCCGCATGGGCAGAGGGGACGGTGGCCTCCTTCTCCTGAAGGGAAAAAACAGGAGGCTGGTAGCCATAAATAACATAAAAGGGAGAGAGACTGGTGGAGCTAGACGGCAAACAGTTAAGGGCATATTCAATCCATGGCAGGTTTTCAGACCATTTGGATGGGTCCTGTTGACAGAGGCCCCTGAGTTTGGTTTCGATCTCCTGATTTGCTCTTTCAGCCTGGCCATCCGTCTGGGGGTGAAAACCAGAAGAGAGACTGCGATGGATGCCGAGCAGACTGCAGAACTCTCCCCAGAATTTTGAAACAAACTGTGGGCCCCGATCAGAGACAATGTCACACGGTAGGCCGTGGAGACGGAAGACTTCTCGAGCTATGACAGTACTTAATTCCTTGGCAGAAGGGAGCTTTTTGAGGGGGACAAGGTGAGTCATTTTGGAAAAACGGTCAACAACAGTAAGCAAAACAGTGTGTGAGTTGGACTCAGGCAGACCTGTGACGAAATCCATAGCAACATGGGACCAGGGTCTGTGGGGGACAGGCAGTGGTCTGAGCAACCCAGCTGGTGGTCTCCTGGAGGGTTTGGTTTGGGCACAAACTTCACAAGCGGTGACAAAATCCTTGACATCCTGAGTTAGGGTACTCCACCAGAAATGTTTCCGGGCCAATGACAGGGTCCTAGCGATTCCTGGATGACAGAACAGTCGTGAGGAATGACAGAAAGACAGTACCTCGGAGATCAGGTGGTTAGGAACAAAGAGGCGGTTGGTCGGGCATTCTTTGGGAACAGGATTGCCATGATGAGCCTCCTCAATCTTCTTCTCCAGACTCAGACGAGAAACTGCCAACCTCACAGACTGAGGGAGAATGAAATCCTCTTCACCACCGGTTTGAGTAGGCTCTGCTTGCTCATGCATCCGGGATAGCGCATCCGGCTTAACGTTCTTGGACCCCGGTCTGTAAGAGAGGGAGAAGGTAAAGCGACTGAAGAAGAGAGCCCACCTGGCCTGTCTGGGATTAAGCCTTTTTGCTGTTTTGAGGTACTCAAGGTTCTTATGGTCCGTCCAGACAATAAATGGGACCACTGCTCCCTCCAGCCAATGACGCCACTCCTCCAGTGCCAGTTTAACTGCCAGCAACTCTCGGTCACCCACGTCATAGTTTTGTTCTGATGAAGACAGACGCCTGGAAAAGAAAGCACAGGGGTGGACCTTATTGTCAGAGGGGTTACGTTGACTTAACACAGCGCCCACTCCTGTATTGGAGGCATCCACTTCAACAATGAACTGTAGAGCAGGATCTGGGGAGCAGAGAACTGGAGCAGATGTGAATAGTGTCTTGAGATAGGTGAATGAGAGACCAGCTTTGCTAGACCACATGAATGTTACCTTGGAAGATGTGAGAGCATGGAGGGGTGCTGCAACAGAACTGTAGTTCTTTATGAAACGGCGGTAAAAGTTGGCAAAACCCAAAAACCTCTGCAGTTGTTTACGGTTCTTGGGTTTGGGCCAATCTTGGACTGCGGACACCTTGGCAGGGTCCATGGATACCTGATTGGGGGCTATGATGAATCCAAGGAAGGAAGTCGTGATCTTGTGAAACTCACTCTTCTCTGCTTTGATAAACAGCTTGTTCTGCAGAAGCCTGAGGATGACAGAACGTACATGTTTCCTGTGACTGGTCAGATCTTTAGAAAATACAAGGATATCATCCAGGTAAACGAATACATACTGCCCCACCATGTCTCTGAGCACATCATTAAGCAGAGCCTGAAAGACAGCAGGGGCGTTGGTAAGACCAAAGGGCATGACTGAGTACTCATAGTGACCTGTGGGTGTGTTGAAGGCAGTCTTCCACTCATCTCCCTCTCTGATTCTGACTAAGTGATATGCATTACGCAAGTCCAACTTAGTAAATATGTTGGCCCCTTGAAGCAACTCAAATGCAGTATTCATAAGAGGAAGAGGGTAGCGATTTTTTATGGTGATGTCATTCAGCCCCCTGTAATCAATGCAGGGGCGTAGAGAGCCATCCTTTTTCCCCACAAAAAAGAACCCTGCGCCTGCAGGAGAGGAAGAGGGGCGAATGAGACCGGCTTTGAGTGCATCGTTGATGTATTTCTGCATGGCTTCATTTTCAGGTGCTGAAAGGGAGTACAAGCGTCCCCGAGGAGGGGAAGTGCCAGGAAGGAGGTCTATAGCACAGTCGTGAGGCCTGTGAGGAGGGAGAGTGGTGGCTTTGTGTTTGTTAAAGGCTTCTTTGAGGTCGTGGTATTCAGGGGGTACTTTACTCAGATCGGGATAGGTCTCTTGGATCTCATCAGGAAAGGGTTGAGGGGCATCAGCATGGGAAAGGCATTTAGCAGGACAGTCTTGGCCCCACCCAAGAACCTCTCCAGTGGTCCAGTCAAGATGAGGGTTATGTAGACGTAGCCATGGTGCGCCCAGAATGAGGGGCAACTCAGGCGTTCTGATAACGAGAAACTTGATAACTTCATGGTGGTTACCCCCAACAGTGATTTTAATGGGTTCTGTGGTGTGAATAACCTTATGGAGCAGATGACCATCAATGGCTCGGACCTCTTGAACACATCCGAGGGGGGCAAGACTTATCTTAAGGGCAGAGACGAGATCCATGTCAATAAAGTCTGCATCAGCCCCCGAGTCCACAAAAACAGGCAATTTGTGTTCCTGTCCATGGAGGTGGAGGATGGTCTGTAGTGGTGTAAGAAAAGAGGGTTTAGTGGTGATTTGATGGCTCAGAAGGAACCTCTTACCTCCTACTGAGCCTGGTCTTTTAATGGACACCCTCTGGCTTGGTGTCCCTCCTTGCCACAGTAAAAACAGAGGTCATCCTTTAGCCTCCTCTCACGTTCCCTCTCTGACAGCCTGCTCCTACCGATCTGCATCGGTTCAGGTCCCTCTGGGATGGGTGGGATGACTGGAGGGGCAGGTAGAGCAGGTAATTGGGTAGCTGATGGTCTGTACCCACCTTCTCTGCGGGGCGAGGGCCATGCTCTGGACCGTTCACTCCTCCTTTCATGGAGCCTCAGATCAATTCGGCTGGCAAGAACCTCCAGCTCCTCCAGACTTTCTGGTGCATCCCTGGAGGCAAGTTCGTCTTTGATCTCCTCACTCAGACCTTGATAAAAAACGTCACACAATGCATCATCATTCCAGTTACTGTCAGCAGAACAGGTATGGAAATCAACAATATACTCTGCCACTCGTCTTCGCCCTTGTTTTAATTTCAAAAGACCCCTTGCTGCTTCTCGCCCAGGAAGGACAGGGTCAAAAACTCTGGTCAACTCTTTGGAGAACTGCTTGAATGAGTAACAGATGTCAGAGTCCCTTTGCCATTCTGAGGTGCCCCATAGTTTTGCTTTGCCTGAGAGGAGTGAAATAACATAGGCCACCTTGGCTCTTTCGGTGGGGAATGAAGAAGGCTGGAGCTCAAACTGAATAGAGCACTGTGTCAAAAAAGGACGACATTGGGTGGGCTCACCTTTAAAAGCCTCAGGCGGGGACAGTTTAGGCTCATGCAAGAGAGAAGTGGGATGACGGGGTCCAGAAGCTTCTGCGGACTGAGAAGGCTTAGACTGATCCTGTAGTAAAGACATCATTTCTTGCATGTTTTTTTCCAGTTTAGTGATAGATGTTTCTACCTTGGAGCGCCATTCGTGTGCGGCTGATGGGTCCATGATGGCCAGATTATACTGTCATGGGGCTGGGGGGTGTCGGACCCAAAAACTCAGGCAACGCACAGAATGAATCAAGTAACGTTTATTAGAGAGGGTTGTGCTGCTCCAGGTGTCAGGCCACAGGGGTGTTGTTGGGCTGCTGGTAATCTCCGGTTGAGCAGCACTGGAATGAGAGAATAGATGTTTAGAGATCTCTCACCATGGGGGAAGGACGGAGGAGGTGTGGTCATGTGAACGGTCCAGGTGGGTACACGTGGGGTCAGAGAGCAGGGAGGCACCAAGGTCCAGCAGGCAGAGAGGAGTCAGAGATCAGGCAAGGGTCTAGAACCAGGAGATCCAGATCTGTGGGGTAAGCAGGCAGGAGCAGGCAAAGGGCTGGAGTCCTGAGAGCAAAAACAGGGTAAAAAATGTTTAAAGAGCTTGACTTTGGCTTGATAAGGCTGGAGTATCGTCTGCGAGAGCATCAGATAATCTGGCACAGAGCTGTGGCTGGAGGGAGCTTATATCCTGGGGAGCACAGGTGGAGATGATTAGACAGGCAATCATGAGCAGACAGGCAACAGGCGAGCATGGTTAGGTGGTGTGCAGCAATGCAGAGAGGCAGGATCATGACAGTACCTCTCTCCTAAGGTCCGGCACCTGACGGACCCCCAGGCTGACCCGGGTGCGCAGCATGGAAGGCCCGGATGAGGGACTTGTCCAGTATATGCCGGGCGGGAACCCAGGAGCGCTCCTCAGGGCCGTAGCCCTCCCAGTCAACAAGATACTGGAGACCCCGACCCCAGCGGCGGGACCGAAGGAGACGACGTACGGTGTAAACCAAGCCCCCATCAACAAGCCGGGCTGGAGGAGGGGGCACAGAGGACTGTCCAAAACGACATGAATGGAAAGGCTTGATCCGGGACACATGAAAAGTGGGATGGACGCGCAGGGTGCGTGGGAGGCGCAGACGGACAGCAACAGGGTTAATGACCTTGGCGATGGGGAAAGGACCAACAAACCTCGGGGCAAGCTTACGATTCACCACCTTGAGAGGGAGATCCTTGGTGGAGAGCCACACCTTCTGCCCTTCCTGATATGCCGGTGCTGGAATGCGGTGGCGGTTGGCAGAGCGGGAGTAAACTGCTGTGGACTTTAGAAGGGCCCTCCGGGCTGTCCTCCAGACACGTTGGCATCGCAGTGCAGCCGCATGGGCAGAGGGGACGGTGGCCTCCTTCTCCTGAAGGGAAAAAACAGGAGGCTGGTAGCCATAAATAACATAAAAGGGAGAGAGACTGGTGGAGCTAGACGGCAAACAGTTAAGGGCATATTCAATCCATGGCAGGTTTTCAGACCATTTGGATGGGTCCTGTTGACAGAGGCCCCTGAGTTTGGTTTCGATCTCCTGATTTGCTCTTTCAGCCTGGCCATCCGTCTGGGGGTGAAAACCAGAAGAGAGACTGCGATGGATGCCGAGCAGACTGCAGAACTCTCCCCAGAATTTTGAAACAAACTGTGGGCCCCGATCAGAGACAATGTCACACGGTAGGCCGTGGAGACGGAAGACTTCTCGAGCTATGACAGTACTTAATTCCTTGGCAGAAGGGAGCTTTTTGAGGGGGACAAGGTGAGTCATTTTGGAAAAACGGTCAACAACAGTAAGCAAAACAGTGTGTGAGTTGGACTCAGGCAGACCTGTGACGAAATCCATAGCAACATGGGACCAGGGTCTGTGGGGGACAGGCAGTGGTCTGAGCAACCCAGCTGGTGGTCTCCTGGAGGGTTTGGTTTGGGCACAAACTTCACAAGCGGTGACAAAATCCTTGACATCCTGAGTTAGGGTACTCCACCAGAAATGTTTCCGGGCCAATGACAGGGTCCTAGCGATTCCTGGATGACAGAACAGTCGTGAGGAATGACAGAAAGACAGTACCTCGGAGATCAGGTGGTTAGGAACAAAGAGGCGGTTGGTCGGGCATTCTTTGGGAACAGGATTGCCATGATGAGCCTCCTCAATCTTCTTCTCCAGACTCAGACGAGAAACTGCCAACCTCACAGACTGAGGGAGAATGAAATCCTCTTCACCACCGGTTTGAGTAGGCTCTGCTTGCTCATGCATCCGGGATAGCGCATCCGGCTTAACGTTCTTGGACCCCGGTCTGTAAGAGAGGGAGAAGGTAAAGCGACTGAAGAAGAGAGCCCACCTGGCCTGTCTGGGATTAAGCCTTTTTGCTGTTTTGAGGTACTCAAGGTTCTTATGGTCCGTCCAGACAATAAATGGGACCACTGCTCCCTCCAGCCAATGACGCCACTCCTCCAGTGCCAGTTTAACTGCCAGCAACTCTCGGTCACCCACGTCATAGTTTTGTTCTGATGAAGACAGACGCCTGGAAAAGAAAGCACAGGGGTGGACCTTATTGTCAGAGGGGTTACGTTGACTTAACACAGCGCCCACTCCTGTATTGGAGGCATCCACTTCAACAATGAACTGTAGAGCAGGATCTGGGGAGCAGAGAACTGGAGCAGATGTGAATAGTGTCTTGAGATAGGTGAATGAGAGACCAGCTTTGCTAGACCACATGAATGTTACCTTGGAAGATGTGAGAGCATGGAGGGGTGCTGCAACAGAACTGTAGTTCTTTATGAAACGGCGGTAAAAGTTGGCAAAACCCAAAAACCTCTGCAGTTGTTTACGGTTCTTGGGTTTGGGCCAATCTTGGACTGCGGACACCTTGGCAGGGTCCATGGATACCTGATTGGGGGCTATGATGAATCCAAGGAAGGAAGTCGTGGTCTTGTGAAACTCACTTTTCTCTGCTTTGATAAACAGCTTGTTCTGCAGAAGCCTGAGGATGACAGAACGTACATGTTTCCTGTGACTGGTCAGATCTTTAGAAAATACAAGGATATCATCCAGGTAAACGAATACATACTGCCCCACCATGTCTCTGAGCACATCATTAAGCAGAGCCTGAAAGACAGCAGGGGCGTTGGTAAGACCAAAGGGCATGACTGAGTACTCATAGTGACCTGTGGGTGTGTTGAAGGCAGTCTTCCACTCATCTCCCTCTCTGATTCTGACTAAGTGATATGCATTACGCAAGTCCAACTTAGTAAATATGTTGGCCCCTTGAAGCAACTCAAATGCAGTATTCATAAGAGGAAGAGGGTAGCGATTTTTTATGGTGATGTCATTCAGCCCCCTGTAATCAATGCAGGGGCGTAGAGAGCCATCCTTTTTCCCCACAAAAAAGAACCCTGCGCCTGCAGGAGAGGAAGAGGGGCGAATGAGACCGGCTTTGAGTGCATCGTTGATGTATTTCTGCATGGCTTCATTTTCAGGTGCTGAAAGGGAGTACAAGCGTCCCCGAGGAGGGGAAGTGCCAGGAAGGAGGTCTATAGCACAGTCGTGAGGCCTGTGAGGAGGGAGAGTGGTGGCTTTGTGTTTGTTAAAGGCTTCTTTGAGGTCGTGGTATTCAGGGGGTACTTTACTCAGATCGGGATAGGTCTCTTGGATCTCATCAGGAAAGGGTTGAGGGGCATCAGCATGGGAAAGGCATTTAGCAGGACAGTCTTGGCCCCACCCAAGAACCTCTCCAGTGGTCCAGTCAAGATGAGGGTTATGTAGACGTAGCCATGGTGCGCCCAGAATGAGGGGCAACTCAGGCGTTCTGATAACGAGAAACTTGATAACTTCATGATGGTTACCCCCAACAGTGATTTTAATGGGTTCTGTGGTGTGAGTAACCTTATGGAGCAGATGACCATCAATGGCTCGGACCTCTTGAACACATCCGAGGGGGGCAAGACTTATCTTAAGGGCAGAGACGAGATCCATGTCAATAAAGTCTGCATCAGCCCCCGAGTCCACAAAAACAGGCAATTTGTGTTCCTGTCCATGGAGGTGGAGGATGGTCTGTAGTGGTGTAAGAAAAGAGGGTTTAGTGGTGATTTGATGGCTCAGAAGGAACCTCTTACCTCCTACTGAGCCTGGTCTTTTAATGGACACCCTCTGGCTTGGTGTCCCTCCTTGCCACAGTAAAAACAGAGGTCATCCTTTAGCCTCCTCTCACGTTCCCTCTCTGACAGCCTGCTCCTACCGATCTGCATCGGTTCAGGTCCCTCTGGGATGGGTGGGATGACTGGAGGGGCAGGTAGAGCAGGTAATTGGGTAGCTGATGGTCTGTACCCACCTTCTCTGCGGGGCGAGGGCCATGCTCTGGACCGTTCACTCCTCCTTTCATGGAGCCTCAGATCAATTCGGCTGGCAAGAACCTCCAGCTCCTCCAGACTTTCTGGTGCATCCCTGGAGGCAAGTTCGTCTTTGATCTCCTCACTCAGACCTTGATAAAAAACGTCACACAATGCATCATCATTCCAGTTACTGTCAGCAGAACAGGTATGGAAATCAACAATATACTCTGCCACTCGTCTTCGCCCTTGTTTTAATTTCAAAAGACCCCTTGCTGCTTCTCGCCCAGGAAGGACAGGGTCAAAAACTCTGGTCAACTCTTTGGAGAACTGCTTGAATGAGTAACAGATGTCAGAGTCCCTTTGCCATTCTGAGGTGCCCCATAGTTTTGCTTTGCCTGAGAGGAGTGAAATAACATAGGCCACCTTGGCTCTTTCGGTGGGGAATGAAGAAGGCTGGAGCTCAAACTGAATAGAGCACTGTGTCAAAAAAGGACGACATTGGGTGGGCTCACCTTTAAAAGCCTCAGGCGGGGACAGTTTAGGCTCATGCAAGAGAGAAGTGGGATGACGGGGTCCAGAAGCTTCTGCAGACTGAGAAGGCTTAGACTGATCCTGTAGTAAAGACATCATTTCTTGCATGTTTTTTTCCAGTTTAGTGATAGATGTTTCTACCTTGGAGCGCCATTCGTGTGCGGCTGATGGGTCCATGATGGCCAGATTATACTGTCATGGGGCTGGGGGGTGTCGGACCCAAAAACTCAGGCAACGCACAGAATGAATCAAGTAACGTTTATTAGAGAGGGTTGTGCTGCTCCAGGTGTCAGGCCACAGGGATGTTGTTGGGCTGCTGGTAATCTCCGGTTGAGCAGCACTGGAATGAGAGAATAGATGTTTAGAGATCTCTCACCATGGGGGAAGGACGGAGGAGGTGTGGTCATGTGAACGGTCCAGGTGGGTACACGTGGGGTCAGAGAGCAGGGAGGCACCAAGGTCCAGCAGGCAGAGAGGAGTCAGAGATCAGGCAAGGGTCTAGAACCAGGAGATCCAGATCTGTGGGGTAAGCAGGCAGGAGCAGGCAAAGGGCTGGAGTCCTGAGAGCAAAAACAGGGTAAAAAATGTTTAAAGAGCTTGACTTTGGCTTGATAAGGCTGGAGTATCGTCTGCGAGAGCATCAGATAATCTGGCACAGAGCTGTGGCTGGAGGGAGCTTATATCCTGGGGAGCACAGGTGGAGATGATTAGACAGGCAATCATGAGCAGACAGGCAACAGGCGAGCATGGTTAGGTGGTGTGCAGCAATGCAGAGAGGCAGGATCATGACAGTGTGTTTGAGATGTAGTTGAGGCGTGGTCCTGCTCCCGAACCTACGTTTAACATGCTCACTTCATCAACATGCCTGATATGGAGATTGTTAATTGTGTAAGTCGCTTTGGATAAAAGCGTCGGCTAAGTAAATAAACATGTGCTTTTATCTTTTGTCACATGACCAAAAATACACTAGTGACCCATTACCATTGGAAGCAACGCATGCCCATGTAATCACTGACTTGATCATGTTTCACATGTATGTTGTCCTTTAGATCAGGAGCTTTTCCAAATCCTTTTTCAGAGTTCTCTCCATCATTCTTAAAGATTGATCTTTGACATCCGTACATAGAAGGCAATGTCAAAATTGGGCAGCCTTTTTCAAAATTATTTTTAAGGCAAATTCTAATCTGGCTTTTTCATTATGTTTGGTGGGTTTATTTGGTCCTCTTATTTTATAACTTCATTAAAGCCGCATTGTGGATTATTTCATCAAGAGAGCAGTTTTTGAATCTAACATTCTACGACTCCTCCTCAAAACATCTCGACACGCACGTGCGGAGCACGAGCACGAGCAAATTACGTTGCGGGCATAAACCGTGTAGCTCAAACTGTAGGGTTTAATCACTCACAGTTCACAAATCTTATTCCAACACTGTACCGGGCTCTGATGAACCCTGTCTGTCTCTGCTGCTTCTGATACTTAGCTCGGTTAGCAGAGAGCTGCTGCTACTCTGTCGCTGAACAAAGAAATGACTCTGCCCTGAATGAACTTTTTGACCTAAAAAAATGCGTAACCCTGTCAAGCCTTGCCATTCTGTCAGGTGAAAGGTTTAAAAATAAAGATAAATCCATCATTAGCCAGGGAATGGATACGTTTTTAGTAGAAATAAGCTCTGACTCCTCCATGAACTGCTGAGAGGTAAACAGAGAAACACACGGAGCGTCCTGAACGAGAGCGCCCCCTACTGCTACAAGTTTGCTCGAAGCGTGCATGTTGACAGAAAGCCGACAATGCAGAAATTTGAGTTTTATTGTCTAAAAAAGTTCAGTAGCCAGAAATAATGCCAAGGGGTCTATAGGAGGAAGGGGGGTCTGCAGAAGACTAACAGATGTTGTGGAATTCAATCCATAGATAAAAGTTCAGACCTGAAATATAATGTAAAACATTTAGAAAACTTTGATACATAGAAAAATAATCCAGATAGCTGCTTTAAGTTTTATTTAAGCAATCAACAAAGGTTAAGAGATTAAGATGAATTTTTACCTTGGCATGTTTTGACTGTTCCACTGTCTTCCTCAGGAGTGTCAAATGGCTGTGACATGTCTTTTATCAGCTGCTCTTTACATGCTTGGCCAGCCTAAAGACCTGACATGTATATCAGACTGCTATTGTGTCCCACAATCTGGCCTCTTAAAAAAGTGGGGACACATAGATTAATCATTTGTATAAAATTCAAATAAAGTAATGTAACAAATGCTGTGCCAGTGGAAATACTTGTGGTATATGGACCTAACTGTATAGTGTGTATACTGCATTGTATTAAAAATTATGATAGCAGCTTCCCTTCTGTTGCAGGACGTTCAGACATGCTGACACTAATGGCCATGCGCTGGAATCAGCAAAAGACTTCAAATTTGGCTGGCTTCCTGTCTCACAGATATTTGAAAGTAATAATAGCATTATGTTGTCTTTTATGAAGAATCTGTGTATGTTGAATTACATGTCTGTTTTTACTTGTAGACCACAAGAGCTCTTGAGAGTCAGCTGGAAACCCTGGAGTCAAATAAATCAGAGTGGGCTGTAACTGACCGGCAGTTGGAGCAGTGAGTAACTGATGTGAAGGAGTGGGCAGAAGGTAAATATTATAATACTATAGTTTTATAATAATAATAAAGCATGGTATACTATATTTGTTTACACACATAGGTATGTTAGTGTGTAGTTACCAAATTCCATGCTTTTTATACAGAGACATCCAACAAGACTGATGAAGCTGCAGTTAATCTTGAAAGTAAGATTGAGGGGCTTGTGGCAAGCATCAAAAGGCGTTCACAACATCTGTATAAAGACACCGATGGCAGTAAAGGCCGAGCCAGAGGTCGCCGCAAAATCAGAGAGGAGAAACGAATCCTGACATCAGTGGTTGAGGAATACAACAAAATGGTTCCAAGCACTGAGTGTCTGTGCATAGAAACCATACTGTCTGAAGATGCAGCATGGCCATGGCAAGAATTTCAAAGTGGTACGTACTTGTGCATTTCAAAAAATCAGCTGTAAAAATTGTTCTTATATCTACTGTTGAAACTGGAAAAATTAGAAATTCAAGCAAAACTTCACTCATTTCATTAATTCTATTTAAAAGGTTAAACTAATATATGATATAAAGTCATTTCAAGCCTTGTTTATAATTTTGATTATTATGGCTACAGCTTATGAAAACCCCAAATACAAAATATTAGTACATTCTGAAAAGGGTCACACTGTAATCAGCTTATTATCCAAAAACACCTGCAAAAGAGTCCTTAGCCGGGCTCTCAGTCTGGTTCAGTAGGAT
This sequence comes from Callopanchax toddi, assembly GCA_006937965.1. Lineage (NCBI taxonomy): Eukaryota > Metazoa > Chordata > Actinopteri > Cyprinodontiformes > Nothobranchiidae > Callopanchax > Callopanchax toddi. The sequence continues at coordinate 613,199 of SSNR01000342.1, forward strand.
TCACAATCATGGGGAAGACTGCTGACCAGGCAGTTTTATAGAAAACCATCATTGACTCCTCCATAAGGAGTGAAAGCCTCCAAACGTCATTGCAAAATAATTTGGATGTTCCCAAATTGATGAATCAAAGCACATTATTTGAAAACCTGGAGAGGATTTTCTGGAAAGGCCATTGCAAATTGATGAAGACTTTCACAAGGACTGTCTGGAGTTAGTGCATCAAGAGCCACCACACACAGACGGATCCTAGACATAGGCGTCAAATGTTCTATTCTTTTTGTTAAGTCGCTCCAGAACAACAAATAACGTCAACAACAGTGTTCCAAAGTCCTCTTTTCTGATGAAAGACAATTTAGCATCTCATTAGGAAACCAAGGTCCCAGAGTCTGGAGGAAAATTGGATAGTCGCACAATCTCAGATGCTTGAAGTTCAGACTGAAGCTTTAACAGTCTGTGATGATTTCATGAGCCATGTCATCTGCTGGTGTTGGTGCATTGTGCTTTATTAAGTCCTAAGTCAACGCAGCCTCTACCAGAACATTTTGGAGCACTTCATTCTTCATTTTGCAGACCAGCTCTATAGAGATGCTGACTTCATTTTTCAGCATGACTTGGCATCTGCTCACACTGCCAAAAGTACCAAAACCTGGTTCAGTGACCGTAGATCACTCTGCTTCATTGTCCAGCAAATTAGCCTGACCTGAAGCCCATAGAGAATCTGTGGATCAGTGCTAAGAGAAAGAAAAGAGACATGAGAGCAAATGATTCTGAAGAGCTGAATGCTGCTATAAAAACATCCTGGTCCTCCACAGGGGCGTAACACCAAATTCTGGGCCCTAGTTACAAATCAGTTGGGCCCCCTGTCCACACGCATATTTTTCCAATTATATAAAACAAAGATAACAAAGTGAATCTAGCTTAACATCTACTATATGTTGATAAAAAGCCTAATTGCCAGCATAATGGATCAGACCGAAATCAGTTATTTTTGTTCTTATTTACATAACAGATCATGAACTATTGTTGGAAATCTGTTTGAACAAATGAACTGTGAAACAAAAATCTCTCATAAAGATGGAAAAATGGAGGAGAAAATGTGTGAACACCATCCTTCTCTAATAAATGTCCACTGATGGGTCAATTTTTTTTACTTCAAAAGTAGAGAAGTGACTGTTCAGACTTTCATCTGAAAAGATTTCACAGTTTTAATGAGTTTCAACTTTATTCTGGTTCTGGTCAATGTTTAAACTGAAATCAGGATATCATACTTACTAGCTGTAGTTGTCTTATGGTTTCAGATTTTATGTTATTTATCTTGATTTAAATTTTCATCTTGTTTTTATGTCTTCATTTATGTCTTTTAAACATACCATTATATTTTATCTGTACATGCACTGAACAACACTTTCGTTGCAACCTTGTTGTTTTTAAATGTGCTTTGTAAATAAAGTGGATTGGATAATTATAAGATTAAATGTTTTCAAAATCAAATTGTTTTAATAGAGATTAAATCATCTGAAGCACTAACATCTTGTTATATAATAATCATTCTGTCTTCAAAATAGGAACATTTACCTCCTCTGTTTCATTTGACTTATTTAACCCTCTGTTAAAATTTTTTACCACCAACTGTATTAAAGCTACACTCGACAGTTTGGTAAACAAGCTAGGTATCGCTAGCTATTTTACAGATACACGTCTCAGAGCTCTCACCCCTCCCGTCGGGTAAAATCTGTAGGCCAGCCTTCCCACGGACATGGGACCATGCATTGCCACGGTTACAATAGAGACCAAAACTCCAGCTGTTAAAACGTTCCCCCAGGTTTCTCCTCTTTCTACCTCCAAATGTTTTTCTGTTTTCTGCTAGCTGAAAAGGTGTTTTTCTTTTTGGGACTTACATTGAAGTGGTAACAGCCGGCTGTTTCTGTCCTCTCACTTCCGGGATGTTCTACTGAAAAATGCACCAGCATGCATTAATGGAGGATCCAAGCAGTGTGGAAGTGCGGTGCTTCAGCGTGACAGACAGCAGAATTATTCAGTAGTTTTGTTTGGTCCGAACGATTGGTTGTCCCACAGTTCTCTAAAAACTTCAGCCAATCCTCTTTATTGATTTCTTTCTTCTTCTTTTTTAATCGCCACAATATATTTATAGCTGTACTATGTTAGAATGCTGTTAAGAGGCATGAAAAAAACGTTAAAGGCTACATTGTTTACCAATCTACCGAGTGCAGCTTTAAATCTGACTCGCATATTTCTAAGTTTCTTAGGACTCTCTCTTTTTGACAAGATCTGTATTTTTCTCAAGCTGCTGTTTATAATCTTTAACTACCCTCTGGTGGAGGATTAAAGTACTGAAGTTGGCTAGTTCAAATGTATTAATTTTATTACAGCTGCATTATTTAATAATTGCAAAATAAATGTAATGTAAAAGTAAATTACTGTTATTACAATGCTAATGTTAATATAACTATATATAGTTATTAATATTAATCATTAACATTTAAGTAAAATTAAGTCTCTCAACAACGTCATCCAGTCAGCTGGGTCAATTTCATTATGATAAAATAATTTTAATAATAATAAAAAACACTCAAACACTTTTTCATTCCAAGCATTTGAGGGCCCCTCCCTGCAGTGGACCCTGGGTACACAGTACCCCCCACCCCCCAGTCCGACACCCCTGGTCCTCTATAACACCTCAGCAGCGCCACAGGCTGATAGCATCCATGCCACGCTGCTTTGAGGCCGTAATTCATGCAGAGGGGGCCCAATCCAAGTAATGAGTACTGTTACGGTCCCGCTGTTAAATAATAAATATATTTTTGATCTGAACCATTCATCGTTTTGTGTTGGCCTCCTTTTAACTCCTAGACGAAAGGAGGTCGTAACAAGTACATATACATGATTAAACTTTTCTGAGGTTCAACATTTCTCTATTCAAAATCCTTTCTTTATTCTTTTATTTGTAATTTTAGAATTTTCAGAGATTTGTTTTAAACTAGATTAAAAGAGGATTTCAGGTCAGACAAGTTTGCTAGTCAGTCAAGCAAAGGGGTACCAAATTGTTAATTTAACCATACTTTGCAGTAATTCCCACAAATTGTACTAGGAGATATTAGGGTTCAAACCTTCCTTTACAAAACCGTTTGCAATCTATTTTCAAGGAGCATGTTGTATAGCTTGCCGTGACACATGCAGTGTGATTGAGCCCTAAGGACTTTATTACACAAACACATTTCAATCTAGTATTTTTGGTCATAATTTTAATTTGTATCTTTTCATTGAATGCAGGCTCCATAGATCTCAGGACCAAAAGAAGAGCATTTGACCTTGTCATGGCAGTCAAACGACTGCAAGAGGAGAAGATGATTCTCATGGCAGAGATGAAACAACACTGGAAGTATCTTCTGTCTCAGATGGACTCCCTGAAGGAGCTTTCTGATGAAGTTTTAAATGCTACTCTTAAAAGTATGTTCTAAAGCCCAATGTGAATACTAATATTATTGATGACGGGGTTACTAAAATGTTTTTTTGCCAGGTACTGATGCTTCACTGTGGGGCCTACAAGATGAGGCATTAAAAGGTCTTCAAAGCTTGCTCCTGAAGAAAAGGCAGAACACCAGAAAAGCAATGACAGATGTGAGGAGCTGCTACTTAAAAGTCTTCACTAAAGCAGAGACAAGCGACATCCTCCACAGCTTTTCTGATTACTCGGACAGTGATTCTGACATGTCTGATGGCATGTTATGAGATCAAACTCAAAATGTGATGTTTTCTGTCATGCTCCAGTGGAGCAGCTTGTCCTTAAAAATCCAAAGTGTCATAAGGACTATAAACTCTCTTTATTGGCTTTCAGGCCTGTAGTATTGTAGATTTCTGAAGTCCTGGTTTTGTCATGCTTAGTTCAAATTGGTTTGGACCATGTTTAGTCCTGTCGTGGTCTATGTTTGTGTAGGTTGGACCTGGTTTAGATTAGACCTGATTAAGACCTAATTTAGTATTGGTCTAGATGTGTGTTACTCCTGGGTGTTACTTGGGGCACTAAATATGTTTTGAGGTGGTAGTTTGTGTGAAAATTGTAAGGACCACTGTCTTGGAGTATATCACCAACAAGCCAATGACACTGCTATTTTTTTTTTAATGTACAGTGTACCTTGTGCTAACATGAAACTTGAATCGCCTTTTCACAATAGAAATCCAGTGCATTCACTTTTGGGGAAACTGTTTTTGTAAATAATAGCTCTGATTACATATTATGCACATATTGTAGTGTTGAAAATAATAGCAGTGTGCTTAAAAACGCGAGTAAGGTTTAAATTTTATTTAAAAAATTAATTTGACTGTTAATTTCAAAGACATGTTAACATTGCACATAAAATTCTGAATCACAACATGATGTTTTATAGAAATATTAAGTTACTTTATATAAAATGAATAAAAAGGAAAATTAGGAATGCTTTCACAAAATTCCACTTTTTTTCATCATAAACAGCTTTTTGGAAATCAGCTAACAAGTCTTCGATCAGATAAAGTTCACAAGATTGGGTTGTCCAATCCATTAATTCAATGATGATGCTTTGGCTCTGGCGTGTTTGGGGACCACAACTTGTATAAAAACGTTTCAAGGACTTTTCCTCTTTAGCTTAAGGCTACATTACCTCTTCAAGTATTTTGACATATGCAAACTAATCCCTTATCTGTGATCACCAGCTTCACTGTCTTCTGAGTCAAATTGTCGTGTGAATTCGGGGGTTGGGGGTCTTCTTACAAACTGTAAAAAGTCTTGGACTCTAAAAGTTAATCTCATTTTCATCTCACTTCCATCAGTTTATAAATTTATCTTTAAGCCAGGTGATGTGTTCTTTAGCAAATTCTATCCCCTTCAACACGTGTGTTTTTGAACATTGTGGCTTTGCAGGTACATGATGATAATGGATCAGCCTCACACAGATGTTATTGGCTGAGTATTCATGTGTCACTCCATACTGTATGTAACCACCATAATTAGATTTATCGATTAGTCCACACACTTCCTCTGAAAGAAGAAGAGTGAGTTGACATCAAAAATACTTTTTGTTTTGGAAAGAAAAGCAAAATGTTCTGAATGTTATAAAAGCATACTTGGACTGCAGCCATAAGTTTGCTGACTATGTTACACAAATGTGAAGCATTTTTCTGAAAGTGTTTTTAGCTGTTAAATATTAGTGATTCACAGGAAAGCAAAGTTTATACAGTACATATGAGTTTGTAATGACAAATGCAGACACTATTTTTCTGTAGTCTTTTATTTTTTTCTTTCATTGTCTGTAACCTAAGATTAATGTTGGGATTCAGAATATAACATGTAATATCAATATGTAATTGGGATATAAAATGTAAATGAAATATTTAAAGAGTTTGATGTTTTGCTTACGTTTTCAAGCAGACTGCATTTCTTTTGAACAATACTGTACATTTAAAATGAAATTGAACTTTAATACAATGCCTATTAAATAAGATGTTTTGTTATAAACATTTTTTCTAATTTTTACTTGTGTTTTTTTTTCATTTCCAATTTTGCATTGTGGGAATTTAGAATTTTTTCATGAGTGTGTAAGGGCTTTTGGAAAGATTATGGCAGATGTATTTAGTTTGTGTGAGCTACTAAATGTTGGAGTGGCAGAGCTCCCAGACTAATTACCAACTACAGTGAGATTAAAATATTTGTCACAACTCTTTATTACTTTTTAAATTTGGTCTTTGATTGAGAATGTGGATGGGAAAGCCCCTTGATTGGAAGGTGGGGTAAAGGTTAGTGTTTGCTCTGGCATAAGAACCAATGAAAACACTGCCTGAATAACCCTAGTGTTTCCAGAATATCTGAGATAATTCCCCACTCAAACAAAATGGGGCAAAAATCAAGGATAAATTTATGAACAATCAAATTTGGCTTAGAATTATTTTACCGGCTCAATTAATATATAAGCTCTGAAAGGTCAAAAAATGGTTATATCTATGCAAAGGAGGTTATGTTTTTGACCTACCAAAAAACTGGAGTTTTGTTGGCCTACTCTCAAGTGTCATTTTAGATTAGGTTGAGTTGAGCCTGGTAGGGGGTGTAAACCTTGGTGCGTGTGCCCCCCCGATTACCCAGTCCCAGTGCACCCCCCCTCCCAGATTACCCAGGGCCAGCGCTAAAGCCCTTCACATTTTATAGGTCAAAAGGTCAAGCGATTACTCTTTTTAGCTGTAGTTTGGCTATGCAGAGGGCTACAGATCAGAAATTTGGAAGAGTTGAGCTCTGTGTGAGTTTGGTATGTCATGTAAAACTTGGTGGGCGTGGCCCCGCAGGAAGGCCTTTAAAGAGCTAATTTTGTGGTTTTCCTATGTTATTCAATGGAGGATTTTGTACAAATGTATTTTTTAAGATTATACGCCCAAACTAAAAACTAGGGGGCTTAAATTTGGTGGAGTGGAGCACTGTGTGAGTCTGTTATGTGGTGTAAATTTTGGTGGGTGTGGCTTCACAGAAACCCCCTTAAAATAGGGTCAATATTTTAAAATTTTTGATATAAACTCGGACTATATCTCCTGAGTTACTTTTTGGACAGAGGGAGCAAGGCCATTGTTTGTCTCAGCAAAGGGGTACATTTTCAGGGCACTTGTAGTTTTTTTTCTGACTACACTGCAAAACCCAGAAATTTTAGTTCATAGCTAAGTAAGAGCGCCACCTACAGGAGGCTCACATATGTTATACATCTTAGTGAGACCTTTCAATTGATGTGTGTGTCATCCCTGTATGACTTTCAGGGGCGGAGTTATGCTGCGTAACAAGGTGCAAAAAATAGGTTTTTGGCACCCTCTAGCCTTGCAATGGAAAATCGTAGAGACACAAGGTTTAGACCTGCGTACTCAGCTCAGTGAGACCTTTCCATAGAGCCCTCAACCAAGCCTTTACGACTATTGGTTCAGAAGTTCACATTTTCCTGGACCCAAATTTTCATGCCCTTAGATGTAGTGGTTTTTCAGATGTCTGCTGGCAGAAGTTGTTTATTTTTGCATTTTCAAGAAATCAAAGTATGACATATGTCATTCAGACATATATGATAGTGACCTGGAAGGGCTGTCCATAGATGTTGGTCCCATGTCTGTAGATTACCCAGGGCCAGCGCTAAAGCCCTTCACATTTTATAGGTCAAGAGGTCAAGCGATCACTCTTTTTGGCTGTGGTTTGGCTATGCAGAGGGCTACAGATCAGAAATTTGGAAGAGTTGAGCTCTGTGTGAGTTTGGTATGTCATGTAAAACTTGGTGGGCCTGGCCCCGCAGGAAGGCCTTTAAAGAGCTAATTTTGTGGTTTTCCTATGTTATTCAATGGAGGATTTTGTACAAATGTATTTTTTTAAGATTATACGCCCAAACTAAAAACTAGGGGGCTTAAATTTGGTGGAGTGGAGCACTGTGTGAGTCTGTTATGTGGTGTAAATTTTGGTGGGTGTGGCTTCACAGAAACCCCCTTAAAATAGGGTCAATATTTTAAAATTTTTGATAAAAACTCAGGCTATATCTCCTGAGTTACTTTTTTGACAGAGGGAGCAAGGCCATTGTTTATCTCAGCAAAGGGGCACATTTTCAGGGCACTTGTGTTTTTTTCTGACTACACTGCAAAACCCAGAAATTTTAGTTCATAGCTAAGTAAGAGCGCCACCTACAGGAGGCTCATATATGTTATACATCTTAGTGATACCTTTCAATTGATGTGTGTGTCATCCTGTATGACTTTCAGGGGTGGAGTTATGCTGCGTAAAAAGGTACAAAAAATAGGTTTTTGGCACCCTCTAGCCTTGCAATGGAAAATCGTAGAGACACAAGGTTTAGACCTTCGTGCTCAGCTCAGTGAGACCTTTCCATAGAGCCCTCAACCAAGCCTCTATGACTATTGGTTCAGAAGTTCACATTTTTCTGGACAAAAAAGTTTATACCCTCACCTGGTTTTCAGACTCTGCTGGCTGAATTTTTTTTTTTTTTTTTGCATTTTCAATAAATCAAAGTATGACATATGTCATTCATATCTATCTATCTATCTATCTATCTATCTATCTATCTATCTATCTATCTATCTATCTATCTATCTATATACATATATATATATATTATATAATATATTATATATAATATATAATAGTGCTGTTGAAGGGCTGTCCAGAGATGGTGGTCCCATGTCTGTAGTTTACCCAGAGCTGAAGCTACAGCCCTTAAAATTGAAGGCTATAGGTCAAAAGGTCAAGTGATAATTTTTTTGGGTCATAGTTCAGGTAGGCAGAGGGCTACAGATCTGAAATTTGGTTGAGTGGAGCTCTCTGTGAGCCTGGTATGTCATGTAAACCTTGATAGACATCTGATCATATTATGGTACTTACCCCAAACAGTGCCCCTATAGACTGAATGAAAAACTACCACTCATTTTTCAACGTAATTTTCAGAGAAGTGTCACACAGTGGAAAATTTGGTTGTTTTTAGAGTTTTTATTTGCATGATTTTTCTGTGTTTTTTTACTAATTTATGGCATGTTTTTAATACTTGTGTTTTTAACCATTTTCTTAAATCACTGGTGACATTCTTTTAAATGATTGCTTGATAATGACTGTCACCTGTTGCAAGGCGGGCGTGGCTGGGAGGCAGGGTATTTAAGGACCATTTAGGTTGGCAGAGGAAGAGAGAGGACAGACACAGAACGGAGGTGGAGAGGAGGGAGGCCAGGAGGCGTCCCAGGCCCCCCAGCCTGGAGATGAGAGGCCCCCCAGCCTGGAGATGAGAGGCCCCCCAGCCTGGAGATGAGAGGCCCACCAGCCTGGAGATGAGAGGCCCACCAGCCTGGAGATGAGAGGCCCACCAGCCTGGAGATGAGAGGCCCCCCAGCGCGAGACATGAGAGGAGATGCCCCCATGGCTGGAGAGGAGACGCCCCCATGGCTGGAGAGGAGAGGCCCCCATGGCTGGAGAGGAGAGGCCCCCAGCCTGGAGATGAGAGGCCCCCCAGCCTGGAGATGAGAGGCCCCCCAGCCTGGAGATGAGAGGCCTCCAGCCTGGAGATGAGAGGCCCCCATGGCTGGAGAGGAGAGGCCCCCATGGCTGGAGAGGAGAGGCCCCCATGGCTGGAGAGGAGAGGCCCCCAGCCTGGAGATGAGACTGAGGACCTCTAGGACTGGTTCCTTTTTAATTACTTTTTTTAAATCTAATTTTATTTAGTTTTTAGCTTATATTGTAACTGGCTAGGAATAGAAATAAATTGTCATTTGTTTCTAATTTTCTTTGCGTTTGTGTCTCTGTGCTCTGGGTGCCTGGGTTGTTGCCTCCCCTTGTCTGTGAGCCGTGGGGGTCTTTTGGCGAGACCTCCCCCGGTCACATTTTGGCGTTGTTGGCAGGATACAAGTAGGAGGCAACGCTTGGGGCCCAGACTTCAGAGCGCATTTTAGAGATGCCAGTTTTATTTTGTGGACTTTTTTTTAACAATTTTTTTTAGTCAAGGTTTTATTTAACCTACATGGTCCCCTGCAAGAGACCAGCACAGGGCTTGTTTTTATTTTATTTTATTTTGTAGCACAGGTGACAGGGACTGTCAGTATTAAAGTTGGGAGGGATGTCACACAGTGGAAAATTTGGTTGTTTTTAGAGTTTTTATTTGCATGATTTTTCTGTGTTTTTTTTACTAATTTATGGCATGTTTTTAATACTTGTGTTTTTAACCATTTTCTTAAATCACTGGTGACATTCTTTTAAATGATTGCTTGATAATGACTGTCACCTGTTGCAAGGCGGGCGTGGCTGGGAGGCAGGGTATTTAAGGACCATTTAGGTTGGCAGAAGAAGAGAGAGGACAGACACAGAACGGAGGTGGAGAGGAGGGAGGCCAGGAGGCGTCCCAGGCCCCCAGCCTGGAGATGAGAGGCCCCCCAGCCTGGAGATGAGAGGCCCCCCAGCCTGGAGATGAGAGGCCTCCAGCCTGGAGATGAGAGGCCCCCCAGCGCGAGACATGAGAGGAGATGCCCCCATGGCTGGAGAGGAGAGGCCCCCATGGCTGGAGAGGAGAGGCCCCCATGGCTGGAGAGGAGATGCCCCCATGGCTGGAGAGGAGAGGCCCCCATGGCTGGAGATGAGACTGAGGACCTCTAGGACTGGTTCCTTTTTAATTACTTTTTTTAAATCTAATTTTATTTAGTTTTTAGCTTATATTGTAACTGGCTAGGAATAGAAATAAATTGTCATTTGTTTCTAATTTTTTTTGCGTTTGTGTCTCTGTGCTCTGGGTGCCTGGGTTGTTGCCTCCCCTTGTCTGTGAGCCGTGGGGGTCTTTTGGCGAGACCTCCCCCGGTCACAGAAGGTCAGAAAATGATAGTGGAAAATGGAATGAGAGGTCACCATTTTTGTGGAGGGGGTTGTAGTCTCAAAGACAGTTATATCAAAGAATAAAATATTCATATTTTACTGTAGGTAGCATGTGTTTTTCTTGGAATGCTGGGATCGTTTTCCTCCATGAATAATGCCCCTTGTTATGCCCAAATACCTCAATATTTGATTCATCACTCCACAGCTGGCTTGTCCAGATGTGCTTTAGCATACCTCAAGTGGCTGTTTGTGCTGTGGGCAGTGGCATACTGCCTCTCCTTGTGTTAAGTGTGCTGAATAGATGAACGATGCACAGTGACTCCATCTGCAGCAAGATGTAGTAGGTCTTTGGTGCTGGTCTGTGGGTTGACTATGAGTGTTCTTCTCACTCTTCTTTGCTTCTGTTTATCTGAGATTTTTCTTGGTCTGCCACTTCGAGCCTTAACTTGAACAGTGCCTGTGGTCTTCCCTTTCCTCTATATCTTCTTAAATGTGGAAACGGAAAGCTGAAATCTCTTGAGACAGCTTTCTGTATTCTTCCCCTAAACCATTACTGTGAAGAATCTTTGTTTTCTGGTCATGTGAGAGTTGTTTTGAGACCCCCATGTTGCTAATTTTCAGAGAATATTCAAAGGAGGGAAACTTACAAATGCCCCCCTTAAATATTATTTCTCATAATTGGAATCACCTGTGTATGGAGGTCAAGGGTCAATGAGCTTACCAAACCAAATTTTGCACCTGCTTAATTTTGTTTAAACACTTACTGCACGCTTTCTGTTCATGCTATAAACTTCATGTTATTTCTTAAACATCAGTTTGTCTCCGATATGATATATTTAACCATTTTTTATAATGTAAAAACCAGATTTATAAAGAGAACTCAAGATTAACAATGCTGCCCAAACTTTGGCATCCCACTGTATAGTAGATGCTCTAAGTTAAAGCTCAAAACCTAAGTTACCACATACACAGCATTCAAGAGTTTTGTTGTTAAAATAACTAACAGTATGGATCTTCTAGATGAGATGCCTGTTTTGGATAAAATATCTTTTGTTGATGCAGAGTTTGAATTGATGTTAAATTGCATTATTTATTGTCCAAACCAGTTTCTGCTGTATTGTTTGCTGGTGTAAGGGACCATCTGATGCTGAAAGTGAATCACTGGTTGGATCTGAACATCTGAAGACAACTGTGTATTTCATTTTAACAGTTTTTTAACGTCAATAAAACTTAGATGAGAAAACACAAATTAAATGACATACTGTCCAATTTTACATTATTCTAATGAAAATATTCTTATGCATTCCTTACATTACACCTTATAACAAAAAAAGGCCCACACATCATACACATTTACTTTTTTATTTAAGAAAAACCTTCTGAAAAAAACAGTATACTGTCCCCCTCTGCTCACAATACACTCAAATACTGTTCAGCTGGCTCCCAGGTATCATCCCACTGTTTGCCACTATAAGGAAAAAGAAAATAAAAGGTTAAAATTATTTTTTATTCTATCAACTATCAATCCAGACATTGTTTATACTGACTTTACCATGTAGTGCATGGTGCCCATCTTATTTTTACTTCATTCGTTCCCTGAAAAACAGAGTTATTTGGGAAGAACAATTATTCAGTGGAGCTCATATATCAACCCAAGTCAGTTTTACATAATTATTCTTGACTAGTGTAAAAAAAAAAAAGACATTAAAGACATTCATTAATTTTGAGTTTTTTCATCAGATGTCAGTATTTAGGACAATAAGTGGCTGTTTTTCAAATGATGTAAGACGATGTTTAGTCATTCTTAATCCGATCAATCCCAAAACATAATCAGTACTTTGTTCTGTTCATTCTGACCTTTCTTGGAAATTTCATTAAAATCTGTGTAGTTTCTTCGTAATCTTGTTAAAAGACAAACACACAGACGCAAGAAAGCACAATCGCATTACCTCCTTGGCATAGGTAATAAAATACATCAGTCTACACTAGTCTACAAAAAAAGAGAATAATATTTTATATTGATCATTGAAGCTTGTAAAAGCTGCATGTTTTTGTTGTATCTACGAAAATGGGCAAAGGACTCAACCTTTTTAGTTTTGTAGCACCTCTCTCACTTTATGCCAAGCTGCTTAATGCCTGCTATGTGAGCGATGCCAATGGGCCACAACGGCATCTGGGCCCTGGTCCAGTTGCATCATCCATATTTACACCACTACTGATGTAACATTTAGTAGAAAGAATACAGTAATACTGCATAATATACCGTGTTTTCTGGACTATAAGTCAAACTTTTTTTCATAGTTTGGCGGATCCTGCGACTTATATACCAAAGTATATAATTTCACATGTTTGTAACTTTCACACCTAAAACCGCTAGATGGCGCTCTAGGCCTGTGTACTAATCAGCCGCCAGGCTTGATAGTAATATTACCGCAACGCTGGACTTGTGAATGAAAATCATGCCTTGGTGCAACAGAGGGAGGTGTTGCTAATAATGTAGCAAAGGTGAACTGACTCTCGACTGGAAAAAGTATTTAAAAATCAGGTAAACACCGGAAAGCTGTTACACATACTCAGCGGAGATGCAAACTGGAGCTACACTGAGATCTGGGTGCTTCTGGCGTTATGAGCAGAAGCAGAAGTCGCCTGTCTGTTTACTAAGGGAACTTCCGTCTCACGTCTCTGTAACCCTGCACGTCGACAGTGCGAAGACTGCCCCATACCGCCAGTGAGTAATCTTTTGTGAAAAGCACATGATTGCGCAACATTACCGGCACGGTCTGAACCCTTATGAAGGACAGGCTCCCAGATATCGGCTCAGCTTCATGGGAAATTGCCGGCATTGTTTTATGAAAACAGCTAATAATGTGAAATACCAGTTCTTTGTCTCAAATTTTGTAAAATAAAATTTCCTTCAAAAATGCGACTTATAGTCCAGTGCGACTTGTGTGCTTTTTTCTTCTTTATTGTGCATATTTGGGCTGGTGCGACATATACTCCGGAGCGACTTATAGTCCGGAAAATAAGGTAGTATAAAAATTGAAAATCTTTTAGAAATTGGGGTCACTGCACAGTGGTTAGTCAATTAGATTTATGTAGGAAGATTTGCCTGACTAAATTGCCCCTAGTTATTGAATGCGAGAGTGAATGGTTGTCTGTGTGTCAGCCGTGCAAAAAGCAGCCCCTTCTCTGAGATGTAATTTATCTAAGGCTCATAGTATTTGGGATTGTGCTTTGGAAGCTGTACAATGTCTGGTCAAAATTAGGTTCTGGGACATGGTTGCTATACTTTACAATTGTATGGACTTTCCTATTCATCATATATTTCGACTGTTTTCATTACCTGTTGTTCACTTTGTAATCATTTTCCACTCTAATTTGGAAATGCACATACACACACGTAATACTTGATATTTTAGAAAGAACAATGTAAAAGACTGTAAATACAATGTTTTCATTTTAACTTACATTGATAACTCTCTTGTCCACGACCTCTTCATACAGGAACACAGTCTGTCTCTTGTGTTTCCGGCACTCTATAAAAAAATTTAAAAAACATCTGAAAGCCATGCAACCATTTTCACAAAGATAAACAGGGTAGGGATGCACCGTTCCGATCTACATTTTTTCACTTCCGCTCCAATCCCGATACCTGAATTTGGATATCTGCCGATACCAATACTATTCCAATACCAGAGCTCTATTGCGATATCTCAAATGTATCTAATGCTGCTGCAAGAAGACCTGGCCTGCATGTATACACACTAGTGATGGGATTTATGGCTCTTTGAAAGGAGCCGTTCACCTCAAAGAGCAGTTCAAAAATCTGGCTCTGTAATGGTTTTTTGCAATATTTTGTAAAAGAAATGTCATGTGGAACTATTTTTGGGGACACTCTTTGTTGCAACGCCTACATGTCTACAAAAGACTCAACTCGTTCATGAACGTCACATCACTATGAGAGAAGAGAGGAGGAAGTGAAGTGATATTTTGTTTTATTTTGACCAGTTTGCTTTGTTTAGGTCAGACTTTGACCAACAGTGGTCTGTTTAGTAATAAAGCACTGAGAATTACAACAGTGGAGTTGTTTTTAAGAGAGTAGAGCATTATAATAGCATTAAATAAGCTACTTCTGTGTTTATTTACTGGAGTTACTGTACCGAGCATCAAGTAAAGTTGCAAAAGCGGAGAGGGATTCACTTATGATGCTGCTAAATTGCCTGCTGACAGTTTGGAGGAGCATGTATTTCATTGTTTTGATGCCGTGGTTACTGTTCCCCTCGGCTAACAGGAGTTTTAAAATGGTGACAGCTGGGATTACGTCGGAGGTCACTGAACCGAGTTGCCTCATTTTGGAACAATGGCTTTGCAAACATTGCAGGTTGCCATCTTGCTTTGCGGCGTTTCTACCGTTAAATATTTCCACGCTGCAGACATGTGTGGAAAAAGTCCACCACTGTTCAGGGCTAACCTGCTAGCTGCTACCCGCAAACTGCAGCGGGTGTCCTGAAAGGAGGCGCATCATCTCTGTGTCTCAGCGGGTCACAGACGCGTCACCTGGATCAGGATCTATGAGCTCTGGATCGGAAATTTCTCCAGGTTGTATTGGAATTTTCCGTTAAGTCCGGATCGGAACCCGATCCCAATCTGGGATCGGATCTGCCCCATCCCTAAAACAGGGCAATGTCTAACCTTTCAGTCGAGCCTGTCGAGGTCTTTTAATTTTTCTTGAAGAGGCACCAGGATTGGGAGTGCAAACCAGAGTTGGATCAGAAAGTTGATTTAAGAATTGTGCCAAAGAGTTGGTGGAACACAGATCAGAACCTGAAGTTGAAGGCAGAGTGTGTGGAGCAGGCAGAGAGGGAGAGGATGAAGGCAGAGTGTGTGGAGCAGGCAGAGAGGGAGAGGATGAAGGCAGAGTGTGTGGAGCAGGCAGAGAGGGAGAGGATGGAGGCAGAGTGTGTGGAGCAGGCAGAGAGTGAGAGGATGAAGGCAGAGTGTGTGGAGCAGGCAGAGAGGGAGAGGATGGAGGCAGAGTGTGTGGAGCAGGCAGAGAG
>SSNR01000342.1:631812-645201 GCA_006937965.1 Callopanchax toddi
ATGTGTATAAGAGACAGGGACACTCCGTGTCTTTCTCTGTTTACCATTTCAGCCCTCATGGAGAAGTCAGAGCTAATTTCTACTCAAAAGTAATCCATTCCCTGGCTACTGAGGGATTTATTTTTATTTTTAAACATTTCTCCTCACAGAATGTCAAGGCTTGCCAAGGATACACGTTTATTTTGGTCAAGAACTTCCTTCACAACAGAGTCATTTGCAGGCTCAGCTTAAGAGTCCATCATCAACTCGCTGCTAGAGCCACGTATCAGAAGCACAGCAGAGACAGACAGGGCAGCCTCGTACAGTGTGAGAACATGATTTGTGAGCAATGAGTGATTAAACCCTACAATGTATTCATAGTTCATGCAGGAGTTACACAGTTTATGCCCAGCTTACAGACCAAAGTAATGCAGCGTGCGCAAGCACGTGTTGAAGTGTTTTGGGAGGAGTCATTGTACGTTGCATTCAAAAACTGCTCTCTTGCTGAAATGATCCAAATAGCTGCTTTAATATATTTCAATATTTCAACTTAAGAGGGACAAACACCTATATGTTAGAGACTCATTACATGCAAAGCCAGATATTTCAAGCTCTTATTTGTTATAATTTAATTTTTATGATTATGGCTTACAGATTCTTAAAACTCAAAACTCAAAATCTCAGAAAATTGAAGAATTACATGAAATTAATAAAACAAGGATTTGAAATAGAGAAATATTGGACCTCAGAAAAGTATAATCATGAATATGTACTCAGTACTTGTTTGGGGCCACATTTGTATGAATTAACTACCTCAAAGTGACATGGCATGGATGCTATCAGCCTGTGGCACTAAAGAGGTGTTATGGAGGACCAGGATGCTTCAATTGCAGCCTTCAGCTCTTCTGCATTGTTTGCTCTAATGTCTCATCTTTTTTTGGCAGTGACCTATTGATTCTCAGTGGGGTTCAGGTCAGGCCAATTTGATGGACAATCAAGCTCGGTAATCCCACGGGCATTGAAGCAGGTTTTTGGTACTTGGCAGTGTTGGAAGTTCTGCTGGAAAATGAAGTTAGCATCTCCAAAAAGCTGGTCTGCAGAAGAAAGCATGAAGTGCTCCAAAATGTTCTTGTAGAAGCTGTGTCGACTATGGACTTAATATAGAAAAAGTGGATCAACACCAGCAGAAAAGTCTGTCTGTTTCTAATATGTACATTTAATTAACATACAATGTGAGTTACATTCACAAATGTTCCCTAACCAGCTCTGACGATAGTGGGAGGACTTTGTCTTAATTTGTAAATAGTAAAATGGTAAATGGCCTGTATTTATACAGCACTTTCCAGATTGTTCTACACTCCCCAAAAAGCTGTACAATACAACAGTCACTAACCAATTCACACACTGGTGGTGATAAACTACGTTGTAGTCTCTGCTGCCCTTGGATACTTGGACAGAGGTGGGGGATGCCATGCGCTGGTGCCCTCCAGGTCCCTCTGACCACCACCAGTAGGCAAGTTGGGTGAAGTGTCTTGCCCAAGGACACAACGACAATCTAACCCAGATGGAGCTGGGGATTGAACTGGCGACACTCTGGTTGCCAGACTGGCCACTCTACCAACTGAGCTATACGCCACCCCACAGTGATATAGGCTGAAACTTGTTTTGGATCATTACATGACTGTAACAGCAGAAGGTGCAGGCTTTTAGTAAAGCTGTCGCGATCCTGAGCTGAGTGGATCAAAAGTGGGGTAAAATACCAGACAACTGAGTCAGACTTTTGATGCTAATTTTAAGATGATGGTGGTCAATGCATCAGAGGCATAAAAACAGCTGTCTGCCAGCCAGGAAGTACAGACTTATGGAGTTTAAATGTCCAAAGATGGCAAGTCATGGTGATGACATTCTGTTGGAGGAGACTGGACAGCAGCATGAGAGTGACTGAGCACAAGTGAGGCAGAGGATGTCTGAGTTTCTGACAGTTTGCACAACAACAGGATTTTGCTCAGTTTTTGTTCAGTATCACTAGTTGCTTTCCTGACAGAACACCCCCCCCCCCACACACACACACACACACTAGAATATGCATTACAGATCTTTGTGATTGCATTAACAGTGAAATATTAAAGCACTCAGTAATTATGGAATCATTTAAATTACTTTATCAAAATTTCGATCAAAATAGTTACTTTAAAAAGTAATGTTAGTCTTTTTCTGAAGATTAGTCTTGAAAAGCGGGGGTCGTCTTATAATCAGGGTCATCCTATGTTCGGGTCAATATGGTGAACAAGGTCCATTGCCCCTTTATATATTTTTAAACTAAACCACAACATTTGCAATTAACAAAAGTTATTTTGCTATTATCTCAATTGGAAATGTATAATGGTCTTACACTCAGAATTTAGCAATAGCCACAAAATGTTGCTAATTAAGATGGTTTGGAAAAATGACATCCACTCTACATGTAAGTTATTTCACAGTAAGAGTGGGCTTTATGGTGATAAAAAAAGAATCACAATATATAAATTATAATTTAAATTAATCTGGGAAGAATGTGGAATCATAATACTGTAATTATTTATGCTTTGCTTGTCATTGTCAATTTTACAGTAACAATGCCAGTGTACATATAATTTTAAAATGTGTAATAAAGAGTTTAACCATTTAATAATAGTGACTGTAAATCCCATTGTACATTTATTTAAAGTACACTTTAGTTATGTAGAAATTTGAACAAAAAAAAAGAAGTCATCTCACTTTTCAGAAGATGCTCGTAGAGCTTCTTCATTTTCCTCAAAATGTCCTGGCCCACCGAGTCCAAATCTGGGAAATGGTGGAGCAAATCTGCAGTTAACTGACTGCTCCTGCCCTGCTTTCCCTGCCTTCCCAGAAACAGGACTGGGCACATCCCCAGCTCCTGTAGCTTTAGGACCTATAAGAAAATCAAATATTACAATGATTTAAAAAACAGTTCTCACTTTTCAAATGTCTTTTATGATTTTTTCCCCTTAACTATTCAAAAAGCAGTACTGTCATTAGTGTCATATAGAATAAACTCACAGAAAGCTCTGCTGAACTCAGAATTCGGCCAGCATTGCGGTTTCGTTTAACCTTTGAGGCCCATCCAGAGGCCTGGATGCGGCCTTGTTGCCCTCTCATTCTGGGGGTCTGGAGGGCAGTGAGACAGTGCCCACAGGTGCGCTGCCCAACTCGATTATTCCCCCCACAGGAGGGGCAGTTCACTTCCTTTGGCTTTGTCATTGTCTGAAAAGACAGCACACATTTTATAAATATAATTTATGTCTGATTGTCAAAATAGGTCTACTTCTAAAGATTTACAAGAACAAAAACACACTCTAATTTTCCTGTTTAAAAATAAAACTGACATGCATTATTACTGTGTGAACTACACTAGTTTTACAAGCCATTTCATTATACTTTTTAAGGTAAATTAAAGACTATAATAGGCTAGCTCAGTGGTTCCCAAACTTTTTCCTCTGGCCACTTCTTTGATTTAAAATTTTTTTTTATGTGCCCCCCTACACACTCCAAACTGGCTAATCTAATTTTCTAACTCCAATGCAGATTATTTCACATATCAAACTTTCTTGACAATTTGAACACACAAAAGTAACTGCAAAAAACTACAGGTTGCAATAAAATAAACTTCAACAAAAAGCTAACCACTTTTACAGCTCAATATAAAAAAAAAAACATGTCTCTGTGCAAAATTGATTTCAGTACGTGAACAATTTCCTGAAAAAATGAAAATAAAAAATGTAAAAGGTTTGTTTACAAAAATGACATTTAATCTATCATCTATAATCTATCATCTATAATCTATTTATTCATCCTTCATTGCAATTGCACTGCTTCCCCACCAGAGAGCGCACATCTCATTTTGGGAAACAATGGATTAGCTAATATTTTGAAAATGTATGCAATATAGTCAAATAATGCATTTTTTAAATCATTTATATTATTTGTATTTGTATTATAGATGTTTTGACCAATAAATTTGGCAAATGTTCTGAAAGAAGGTAAATTTATTAAGCTACATCTTGTGTGAGTAGCCTAAGCCAAACTGACGGTCGTTTTCTAGGCTAGCGTGAGAATACTAGCCTTAATATTTATGCTCCTAAAAAGTGTAAACTTTTTTCGTCATGAACTAATGTTTGTAGCATCCCCCCATCAATAAATTGTATCTGAATCAGCTAATTATACTATTTTTATAATATATTTTATATAAACCAATTTCATTTCACTTACCAAAAGGGTGGATGCTACACTTGATCTTAAAATACCGCGAAAGGAGTACGCACCTACGTGGAAATGTTACTGTAATGACGTCTGACGTCATACTCACGTAAGCTATTTTCTACTCTGGAAAATATTATTATTTTTAAACGATTGAAGTATTACTTGCTTGCAAACACAGGGCAAAAACACTGAATCGAATTTTAAAAAATTTACAAAATACATAATTTCATGTTGAAGTACATTTAATTTGGAAGCTAGTGTTGGAGGCTAGGTAACGTTGGTTGTCAGGAGCAATAATGTAGTACACTCATCTACTATGAGTGAATCTAAGAAAAACGTACAACTCAATAAGCATATGCATGACACTAATCAAAAAATGAAGAATTTGTTTCGAGGAGTTAACAGAAGCACGTTGATATGTGTGATGAGACGTATGGTGGATTTTGTTGAAAAGTAAATAAAGATAATGCTATGCTGACAGTCTGCTACAAGTTTCCTGTATGTGAACAAAGCTGTCAGCGGCCATCAGCTGACTGAAAACATTGACAGAGATGCTCTACGTTTGAGCATGTTGCATTCCTAAAAGAAAAAAACTGAAGGTGTTCTGTTTACCTTGATAAATGGAGATGCGTGGCTCTTCTGTCGCTGCCATGAGGAATAGTTCCATTTCAGTGACTTGAAAATAAATAATTTAACAATTTTGAAGCAACACTTTCACAGCCTCCAATATGAGTGGGTTATAAAACGATCAGAAACATTATGAGACTTCTTGAAGTAAACAAGGCGCTTGTCCCATGTCCGCTGAAAAAAGAAAGCAAACAAGCTGCCAACATGGCGGCCGCGTTGGATGATGACGTCACGATCACAAGCCCTAATGTGGGAAACGTAGTTCGTTATGTGCGCCGTAACGCAACTTAAAAGTAATAAACATGGCTTACTAGTGACAAATAAATGAAAACTTTTGTCTCGAACAGTTAAATAAAGCATGTTTGTGTTTATATATTGAAGGGTGCTGCTAAATGTATTGAAAATAAATCGATCCTTATAGATGGCATGGCAGTAAACTCTTTGTAGTCCCGTTCAGAAGTCAACAGTTTATATAAATGTAAGCATAAACTGCCGCAAAGTGGGTTACAAAAGTCCATGTTTAAATGTGGCTCCACAGATGTCAGAGAAAAACGCAAAAAGTTATGCAAACGATGGAGAAATGTGTACTGTGTTCAGTACAGCGTCAGCGAACGTCCCATCTCGTCATTTTGACGCTGCATTGGGATTTGCATTAGAATAAACGGAGAATCCTTTTCGTACAACTGTGACGAAAAAGGGCACTTATAGCATCAGTAACTAACGCAGAAGGCGAGTGACCAAGCGTTTGTTTCCGACGCGTTCGGAGTGAGACTGTGTTGGCCCAGTAGGGGTACAACGGGTCACAATCGATCCGTGATCTGAACAGATCACCCTCTTTGGTTCGGGACACGGTTTGCGGTCCAGCTGGCTGCGCTCGCGCGCTTTACTAACTCCGACCCGACCCGACAGCTCGCGCTCTCAAGCTGCTGATAAATAATTCCCCTCTGAGAAAGACGTTCATTTTGTCATCACATATCCAGTTCTCTTTATCAGAATCAGTCATTTTAGTTAACCAGAACAAAAGATCACTGGTCGATTTCTGAGCCATGATGCGTGCGTGCGCGCACGCGGGGAGCTGCTGATCCTCCACCCCTCCGTCAGCTGATCATCCTCTTCCCTGATGGCAAACCAGATTAACCAATTTCTGCCTAAAATAACGTGTTGTGTTGGAATTTTATACAAGCTGATGAACATTAATATTAACGGTGCTCAGTCAGGAGGATCAGAACACCTTGATCGTCACGCCTCCTCACCTGCTGCAGCTGTCTGACTGCAGTGAGGAAGAAACCGGGTCATCGCTCTGTCAGACCCGAGAGGTGACTAGTAGAAGGCTTTTAATATTTAACTGGTTTAAATATGTTTAAAAGTTTTATTTAAGCATCAGAATGACCTCATGAGTTAAAGGTTGTTTGAATTTATTGAGCATTAAGCAGAAAAAGGTTGAGCCAACAGCAAATCATCATCTTCAACCCCCCCCCCCCCTCATGTGCGGACCAAACACCAGAGCCAGGTTCTCCCTTGAGGACATGTGATGACAGATTGTGTGCACCCCTAACTATAACTGATGTTTTGATCAAAGTTATTATAACTTTGATGTATTTTTAATTCACTTGAATAGTTTGATCCTTGATTGATGGAGTTCAGTGGGTTTCATAACCTGACAAATCAAAAGGATCTATGTTATAACAGAGCAACAAGCAAACCTATTTTTCATGCATTTATAATTTTTTATCTTGTATAAGTAATAAATTCAGAGTTATGTAACGTTAAGGAGTTGTTACAATTTATTTTACATTTAATTTGGTTACATTTTAAAGTTATCTGGCCCTTTGAGGCCAGCCATTATGCTGATGTGGCCCTCGGTGAAAAGGAGTTTGACACCCCTGAATTCTAAAGTATTCATAACTGTCTGCCTACTGTTTGTATTGTGTGTATTGATTGACACCGAAATGTGAGCATGTCCTTGCTGTACTGAAAACAAATTCCACCAACTTGTTGTGTGGCCATTAATAAATGAATCTGAATCTGTTGATAATCATCTCATAACCAGCTGACAGTAGAATCCACTTTTCCAGACTTCACATTGTGTGTTTGTAGCTGCAGCCCAGTGGCTTAAGGGCAGTGTGAGTTTTGTTGACTGGCAGCTGCTGTTTGGTATCAGATGTGGTGACAGAGCTGATGCTGACAGCATCAGTTCTACAGTATTAAAGCTTTAGGGTGTAGCTTTTCTGGTAGAAGAAAAGTACCAAACTAAAATCTTTGTGTTGGTAGGAAGCATCTTTCTACTCTTTTATAATGATTCCATTCAGAGTTTTTAGTTATGCCTCCTGTTGACGTGAGCCAGTGACAGACAGTAAAATGATGGCTCATTCAATCACCTGCATTCTGAAGGTGCTAATGTTTTCTGTATGCTCTCCAACCACAGTTTAGTTTTGCACATAGATCAATGGTTCATTGGAGCATGCCACACTTATCACACATGACAAATACAATATAACAACAATAATTAATGTAGAACACTGAGAAAGCATTGTAATCATCACCACATTCACCAGCCATTATCAGTTTATACTAACACCATCAGGAAACTCATTTTACTTTAGGTTTTGTTTCTTTATTCTTTATTTGACAGGGACATTGCTGTCCATAACTGCAGCTGATGCAACGCATTTAGAGCATATGTCCCTGCACTTATAATGAGTACACAGGACTAGGTAATTACGAGCCACTAGTAATATGCACTTAAATACAAGTTACTGTAACTTAGACAAACTAGTACAAAGAACTTAAAAAATTGCTTATACGGTAGTTCACTACTATTTAAGTATATCCAACTCAGAAATTCTATTTCACTAAACAAATTTCTAAGTACTTTGAACTAGTTTATCATAGTTATGCTTACTTGTATTTAAGTTAATTTTACTTTGAAATGATTAGTAGCTCCAACACATAATTACCTAGTCCTAAGTACTTATAATTTTGAGTGAAATCGGTTTGCATGCTTTTTTTAAGTAAGCTGAACATATCAGGTTTTACAGTGTGGATGGGTTTTATATCGTTTTAAAATTAACATTAAAACAAAAAACATAAAACCAGACTTGTCCCATACAATGGTCAAAACACTGTCTTTATACCAAAGATATCCTACCAAGTACTAAAACACAGAATTTATAACAAAAACTATCCTAGCAATGTTAAAAATGCTACATTTATAATAAAGGCTATCCCAACAGTATTAAAAACACAAATTTATTACAAATAAATTTCAGATTACAGGAGGAATGGCAAACATGTCAACTAATGCTGCAGAAAATCAAAAACCTGTCATTCCTTTAAAAAATGCAGATTGAACTGAAGTCAATTTATGTTGAGAATTGATTGAACTAAAGCTGTTTTGGTTTAATCTTGATAATAACACATCACAGGACCTTGATCTATTAGCACCTGCAGTGAATGACTCTCAGCTATTAACACAACCATTTTAATTCAACATCTGTGAAACTGACTGAGTTATAGTCGTTGTGTTACTAATGTAGATTAGCTGTGGTGGCCTTTTTTAATTATTCACTGTATATGTAGATGCTAGACACTGATCTAGAGTCCAGAAGGCGAAGCAACAACATTTAACTCTGGTTAGTTCAGTACAAGTTTAAATCCTTAAGTTCTCCATGTAAATGAATGCGATATTTTAGTGATTAAAAAATAAATACGCACTAAATCTAACCGGTACATTCGTTTTCAGTGCAGTCAGAGCCAACATTTTCATGCACCATTAGAACGCTTTCCCCTGTTCCACCATTTGCACCAAGGCTTACATGACAAAGTGAACAAATTAATTGAAAATGTTCAACAGATCTTAAAACATTTCAAACAGGGACCATCAGCTCTAATGAAAACAATTATCCCTCAGAACACCAGCGCTCACCAGATGTCTTTAATGTCTGATATGAGATTCACAGAGCTTCACACGACTCAAACATCTCTGAGTTTCTCCTTTGGCACAACACGCAGTGGAAATCACACTTCCTCAGGGGGTCTTCTTTCTCTCACATTGAACACAGGCTTGCAGCGTGCTATATGTGCACATTAACATGAAACTGAAGCTCCCACTGGAACAAAACTGGAGAAAACAAGCGCATAAAAACACCCGTCAGCTCATAGCAGAGCAGTTACATTACACAAATTATTTTCATCTTCTCGTATAACGCAACAAACATCTAAGTGTTGCATCTTGTGGGTTTGAATGTCATTATGGCTTCTTTACTTTGATTTTCTTCACAGGCACGGACTGATGGGGTGGTTTGGGATAGATTTGTGAAAATATTAAGAAGAACTGCTCTTATCCACCCACACACACACGCAGAAAGCCACAACTTCATGCCTCTACTCTCCGTCTTTACACACACACATTCACACAACACTGTGTCATAAACCGTCGGAGAATGTAGCACCATCAGAAGACATTGCAGCACTGTTGCAGCACAACAGGCAAGACAATTTGCGTGCCACTGGGCTTCAAAGGACTCTTTCTCAGCATGCAAACACACACACACACATTTATGCCCACACATGTCTATACTTTGCACACAAAACATAGCAACATTTTCATTGAAGAAAAAAAATAAAAATAAATGCATCTTCTATTCACTTGATTGTGTGAGTATTCAGATCACATGTGTCAGAAATAACCTGCAACTACAATAACAAAAACCCACCACTCCAGCTGGAGTTCTCTCTCCAGTCAGCACACACACACACACACACACACACACACACACACACACACACACACACACACACACACACACACACACACTCACAAACACACTCTTCCAATCAGTCACTTGGCATCCAGTGCGCTGGAGTCAGCGGCCACTGAAAGCAACATTAACATCTTAACGATGTTTCTGTTCCAGAGGAAACAAGTGTGAAAGCCATACCTCGACTCTCCTGTAGATCCCTTGGAAGCTGGAGTGAACATCTCGCAGTCAGTGGACGCCGCAGCATCAGCAATCGACCAGCAAGCAAGAGGAGGCGAGGGTGAGTGAGAAACAAGAAGAGAGAGGAAGGGGAAAGGGAGCGTAGATAGGGGGAGGGTATGCAGGGCAGGGCAGTATCATGAGATGAGAGGCAGCGAGAAAACGTGTGTGTGAGAGAGAATAGGAGACACTGTTACCATGGAGAGGGCTACGCCTAAACTCCTATAAAGCCTTTAAGATCAAATGATGGAAAACAAAAGAAAGTCAGGCTGAGGGAGGAAGAAAATGGGCTTTTCTTTCATGAAGGCAAAAAAAATCACAAAGAAATGAGTAACAGAGAATAAGTGGGAAACTAAATAAATAAAGATGAAGCTTGAAGGAGAGATGAGGGCACTGAAAGTTTAACAACAAAAACCTGAGGCAAGGTGAACTTAAACACATCATTAAAAACAAATCAAACACATGAATCACTCATCCATCCTGCATGGGTTCATCTTCAACTATACATTAAGAGAGTTCACTGAAAGAACTCAAAGGAGTTAGCCTGAGGATTCATTTTTTAAATTAATCTTTAAATTAGCTGTTTAAAAGTGTAGAATTCATGTGTTTACATGTATAATTCAAAGGTTATATGTTTTTTTTTTTTTATTTGCTATTTAGAATATATTTACACAAAGAAAAGTGACATGAATGAGCAAAAACAAACTATGAAGTTTCCATATAGTTGAAAATTCTGGACTATCCATCTTCTCCACAGAGGGTTGTGGGGGAGCCAGTGCCTGTCTCCAAGGGGCGAGAGGCGGGGACACCCTGGATGGGTTGCCAGTCCATCGCATGGCCATAGAGATGAACAACCAACCACACACCCACTCACCCCTAAGGACAATTTTCCAGCCCAATCAGCCTGACAGTCATGTTTTTGGTCTGTGGGAGGAAACCAGAGTACCCGGAGAGAACCCACGCATGCATGGGGAGAACATGCAAACTCCACGCAGAGAGGCCGCAGAGCCGGGACGTGAACCCACGACCTCCTTGCTGTGAGGAAACAGTGCTAACCAACTGTACCACCATGCAGCCCAAAGTTTGGACTAAAAATGTGCAAAAGTGTCAGATTAGTGTTTTCTTCATTTCTTCATTGACTTCTTTCTTGAAGTCCTTCACAGAAACATTTCAAAGAGTCCAGAAAAATGAAGGAAAGGAGGCAAGAACTATAAGAGCACAGCTAAAGGTCAGGAATATTAAAAATAAACACGAGTTAAAGAGACTCATGAGATGAGGAGTTATGATTGTGTTGTTCACTTTTTTAAAGTGTTTTTTTTTCTGTTTAACTCATATATTTATCTAGATTAGAATTTCCTTTTGTTGGTTTTGAAAAAAAGAAGAAAGGTGCTTCCATTTTAAATCTATAGTAAAAATGTTAAAAGCTTCAGCTAATACTTACACTTTTTATTTGCTTGCACTTGATTAATATAGGGGTTGTTTAAATAAATGGTTATTGTAGTGTTATTGTTGCCCACATGATTAAAACTCTTTATTTATCCTTGTTTGTTTTGGTTTGGTTAAATCTATAAAACACTTGTATTCTGATGGATCTGGTGAACTTAAGCTGTTTCTCAGTTTTCACTTTTTGATTTTGTGTTCCATGTCAGTGAATTCACACAATTCACCAAAGTTATGTTGTCCCTCAAAACCAGCTTTATTGTACTTTAAAAATGTGTTATTTGATCTCATATTAGATGTAGTAGTTGGTTTAGTACTCCTTTAAAAACAAAAGTACCGTTTCCCACTGCTAAAGCATAAATGTTACTTTTGTGGACCAACATAAAAACTGCCTAAATATAATAAAAACGTGATCTGTTTACAATAAAAAAACATGATCAAAATGATTATCAGTAAAGTAAAATAACATAGTTTAAATGATTAAAAACTGCAGCAGATAATCCAGTAGAAATCACTGCAGGACTTCACTTAGGCTCCTTTATTCAGCTCAGGGTGACGTTTGGAGAATGTCTCTTCATCAGGAGTTACTTAAAGTTTGTTCAACCGGTCCACAGGGGAGATCCATTTTCTGCAATATCTCATTTTCACATCCGAATTTATAAAAGGTCATAAAAATAACTATTAAAATTTACTCATTATTATGTTTTTACCCAATCAGTTTTTTTAAAGGGGTGGTTTTGTCAGAATCAATTTTTTTTCAGGTTTTCATAGTTTCTAAGTTTCACGCTGCGTCTCTGGAGGACTGCACTTTTGGATTAATGAGGTTCGGGTCTACGCTCATTGGCATCTGCGGGGGCTTGATTCATCTGAAAATAACGGAGCTGCGGGAGCGATTGGCAGGTGTCCTGCACTTCAGGAGGGGCTGATTTGTGCTTTGAACACTGAAACGCTCACGGTGAAGGAGTTGTTTTGGAGGACTGGCTGCAAACGAACTCTGGAGCGGAGCAAATTACAACTGAGGTGTCTGACTGCACAGATCAGTGGGGATGGCCATGATTCAACTGTTTGGAGGGGTGAAGCCAGCAGAACGAACAGTAATGAACAATAAGGCAGTGGAGAAAACATGGCTACTGCCTGACAAAATACTTCAAATCTTATCTTTGCCCTTGAAAACAAACCCCCACTACAGAATGAATGGAGCAGCTGCTCGGAACCCTCCCTCCTTTCTACGTTCTCCTCCTTATCTCCTCTTTCACCCCTGCTGGGGGTGCAGGCGTGCAGCTGAGTCAGCACTGAAGTCTGTGCCTGCTGGCAGAGTTCCTGGTCCCGCCCACCTACCCGGATGTGTTTTTTAACTGTGGACTGTCGGTGTATTGTTTCCTGTATGCAGAGGTTTCTTCCTCATCCTTCCTTGTCGTTAGCCCTTTTCTTACCTGCTCCCATTTTTTCCCTTTTATTGTTTTGCCCAAATATATTATTGAAGTTTTCCCTAAAATTGTTCTGCCCAAGCCCAAATGTTGTATTGAAGTTTGCCCCAATATTTCTGCCCAAGTCTCATCATTTACAATGTAGATCCCCTGTATGCCCACATCTCTGTTTTGTTTTTTATTTTCAATGTTTTCTCAGTTTTGTTCTTTTGTTTGTGTTGTGAAGCGCTTTGTGATGTATAAGTGTGAAAGGCGCTATATAAATAAACTTTACTTACTTACTTACTTACTAATAGGCCCCCCTGAGCCTGTCATGTAGGCCAAACATGAAAACTCTCTGTTCCCTGGTTATTTTAAAAAAACAGACTCTGTAAGAAATTAAACTTAAAAATGCACATCTGCATTTGTGCCCGGTTTGAAGTCACAACGTGTATTGGCTGAGATGGTAATGCCTTTCGGTCCGCCCAGCTGCTAGCTTTTGTTTTTGTTGAAAATTCAACATGGCGGAACGCACGCAGACAGAGTGTTGCCAACTCAGGGATATACCTGGCTGGCTGCCTGCCGCCGGTCCATCTCTCTCTGTTTTTTTCCTCCCTCTCTGTGTATGTGTGTGTGTGTGTGTGTGTGTGTGTGTGTGTGTGTGTTAAGCACCACGCTGTGCGAACCCCCGACCCCCG
>SSNR01000342.1:645211-669952 GCA_006937965.1 Callopanchax toddi
CCCCCCCCCCCCCCCCCCCCCCCCCCCCCCCCCCCCGGTTGGAGGGGAGCGCGGATGACACACAGCAAGAGGAGAAAAACAGGAGGAAATGAGTTTTAACAGGAAGCAGCTCCCTCAAAGCTAATCTTTAGTAAAGACTAGTACTGTTTGTTACCTGGGTGTTTAACTTTTTCACTCTTTCACTTTCCAAAGTATCTCAGGACATTTCGGGGGGCGGAGTATTGACGTTTAGGTCATCCAATCAGAAGCGAGTCATGAATACTAATGAGAATCCTGCTGTTTCAAATTCAGGTGTCAGATGGGAAACTTCTAAAGCTTCTATTATAAGCATCAAAGCTTCTTTCTTTATAAAAATTACACAGATCGCATTGAATTACCGGTACACTAGAGAACAATGCAAAACTATAAAATAACCCAGAAAACCACACCTTTAACATAAACTTTAAAACTGGTTGGGTAAAAAACATGTAATTGATGGAGATGTGAATAAACACACAGAGGGTAAAACACAACAAAACAATCTTCCAATTCAACACTGGCTGCTCACGTTAACATGCTCTGGGTTTGATGGGATTAGAATGAGTGGAACACTAGTGTCACTTTAGAGGAATGTGTTAAAACCAAAGGTCAGTGATTCTGATATCTGACGCAGTTTCATCTCACAGGAACACTCACACACACACACACACACACACACACCAGACAACAACCACAATAGGATAATGGTTGTTGGTTATTCAATAAGGTAGATCCCCTGCTGGAATACAAAAGGCTATCAATGCAATCACTCTCTCACACACACAGCTACACACAGGAGAACAGACAGATGTGCCTCTCAGAGGCCAGTTTCCCACTAATGGTTCTGAACGGCGGAAGCGTCAGCCCCTTTAAACTATTTCATATCGATTGTTTTTTCCGCCTGCAGCTCTAACGACGCACATGTGGACACACAGGAGTTCAGCTGTGAGAGAGAAAGATGAGCGAGGACAGCAGGTTTAATTAAATCTGTCCTGTCTAATGAATAAAGCAGACACAAGTGAGCCCACAGGAGCGTGCTCATGCAAAGCTGCTGACTTCACAACACTTCTTCTATTTGTTAGATTTGTTTGTCTGCTTCCTGTTTTTTTCCCCTCGGATCTCCAAGCTGCTTAATGCTCAGGTATCCTTTGCCAGTTCTAATTGGCCCTACTGGTTTAGGTTGCCTTGGAAACCAGTTAATAAAGTGCTGGATGGAGGTCTGCCAGAGGTTTGGATAAATTTAGCTGTAATGACCCTTTGTAACTAATATGCAAACACAGAGCAGTTAAAGTCATTTAAAACAGTGAGGCTGAGCTGTGAAATCTTTTGTTTCATTTCAGTCCAACTTAAAAGCAACATGGTGCAGAAAACCAGGCTTCTCTGAATACAGAGTGGAGGCTTTGTGGTAACGGATGAGGATCCAAACCATGCATTACTTGTACAGATTAGAGAACTATTTATATGATCTCAACTGGAGGAGCCTTGGCAGGCGTCGCATTGTGACAGCGGGTATCAGTGTTGCGTGCTGTCTGCCATAGTAACAAGTCCCCCCATAGGCCTAAATCTGTCTCCCTAACAAGTGACGTGTCAGAGTCTTTGTCAGGGCGAAGCTGATGGCGCCTGCCAGAGCCTATATGTCCAATTATATATAGAATACTTTTTATTGGGTGAAGATTTCCCTTCATGAAAAATATGACTAATGACTCGTGTATGTATTTAATGTGAACAATCAATGAAACAAAAAAAAAAATCCCGTTTTTTAAACTACTAAAGGTTTTTGTCAGTTTCCAGCATTATTAGATGTAATTAGCCCCTACAGATGTGTTGAATTGTTTTACAGTGGTTAAAGCGCTCAAAGTAACTAAAAGTACTTTAATTAATGAGGATTCTTCTTGTATACACCAAGAATTTTACCTTCTCAAAACATTTCACTAAACATTTAACAGCTCAAACGCTGCCTTACTGCTCCATGGCACAGATCTGTGGTGTCTACTCATAAAATGAACATCGGAGTTTGCTTCAGGCCGTGTGCCTGAAGAATTCTGCTCATCCAAACAGTGTAAGCAGCAGATTTGACTGAGCTGTTTACTGCTCTGCATTCTGCAGGAATGACCTTGAGTGGGCGGGAACATACTCCAGCAGGCTCGGGTGTGTCGTCCAAGCCTGACAGATTAAAACGCCTGCTCTTCTGAAGATTGTTTAAAAACCAGGAATTAAAAAGAAATCATCAACGCCACTCCATCTGTTAGAACACATCTTTGTCAAATAAGTTTATCCTCTGATTTGACAGTGAGATTGCACCTGAATTGTTTACCTGAACTTGACGTATAAAACTCTTAATTAACCTTTGAGAATTACTCCAAAGTCAGATAATGGATTTTTGAATGGTGTCACATTCAACTTGACTGTGTTCCTAAAAAACAGCAGGCTTTGCTGTTGCTGTGCTTATTAACTAACAGTATTACAGTGGGAGAAATTATTATTTCACCTGTTGGTGAAGTTTAAATTCTGCTGACTTACAAAGAGATGAACAGTCTCAAACTTTTATGGTACACTGTAAAAAATCATAGCCTCAAAAAGTTGTTTCAATCTATCTTTATAATTTCACTCAACTTGTCTAGTTAAGTTTTGCTTGTTAAACTTACTTTTTTGTGTTTTGATCAGAAAAACTTAAATTTATGAGTTATTCTGACAAATTGTTACATTTTTCTCATTCAGTCAACTTAAATTTGCAAGTTATAGATTTTTTTTTAATCTGTGAAATTTGGCAGGTTTGGAGGAGTAGGATTATTGGTGATACCATATAAGTAAAATATTTATATATTATATATATATATTATATATATATATATATATTATACATTATATATATTGTATGTATGTTCAACAAGGGACTGCATGGTGGCGCAGTTGGTTAGTACTGTTGCCTCGCATTAAGGAGGTTGTGGGTTCGCGTCCCGGCACTGCGGCCTCTCTGCATGGAGTTTGCATGTTTTCCCCGTGTGTTCTCTCCAGGTACTCCGGTTTCCTAGTAATTTGTCCTTAGGTGTGAGTGGGTGTGTGACTGATTGTTCATCTCTGTGTGGCCCTGCGATGGACTGGCAACCCATCCAGGGTGTCCCCCACCTCTCGCCCCCTGACCCCTGGAGATAGGCACCAGCTCCCCCGCAACCCTCTGTGGAGGATGAAGAGGTTACAGAAAATGGACGGGTGGATGTTGAACAAGATAAACTGATTTTATTTATTTTTTAAAATGGCTAAGCTAACAGGATTTGTTGTTTCAACTAACAATTTTAAGTTAAAACAATGCATGGTTATAATTTATGATATTTGTACAACTTGACATTTAGAGTTGAAAGAAAGTGTTTGGTTAAGTTGAATTGAATCAAAATTTTAAGGCAGCCGGTGAACTTTCATTTCTAAGTTGAACTGACTTACTTTTTTTAACAGTGTAGCTGAATTTAAATGAGAGACAGAATGTCAACTGGATACCCTGAAAAAACACCATGTTAAAGGGATATTCCACCCAAAAGTGATTTGTTTGTTTGTTTATTGCCATATTCCACAGTTAGATAAGTGGGCAAAAACCATGTGTAACCAGCCCAGTCATTATTCTGATACTGATGATACTAATTCTGCCTAATGACCTGAGTAAACATATCAACTTCAAGTGAAAATAAAAAGTAACACAAAGGAATTACAGGTAATATTTTAGACTCAGGACTACTTTATGACAAAGCACAGCTGTAAGCCTCCACTGAAAGGTGCAAGGACACAATGCAGTGGCCCCAAAAACGCCTACTTCCATAAACTAAGTCATTAAGCAGAATTAGTATCACTACTGAGTGATTTTAAGGACTTTTTTCCTCACAATGCTAGTTGTTACCATTCACTTACAGTGTTTTATGCTAAGCTAATGCTAAAGGAGAACTGTCAGATCAGGGTAACAGCTGAGCTGGTTACTAATTGTTTTTGCCCACTTATCTAACTATAGGGTGGGGGGTGGGGGAAAGACAAAAAAAATCACCTTTGGGTGGAATATGCTTTTAATGTTAGAAATTTCATTAAAGCGGCTCTCTGGAGCATTTTTCTCTGTATCAAAGTTTTCTAAATGTTTTAAATGATATTTCAGGTCTAAACTATGATCTATGGGTTGAGTTCCACAACATCTGTCATTCTGATGAAGACCCTCCTTCCTCCTAGAGACCCCTTTCCATTATTTCTTGCCGCCGACATTTTTCAGCCAATGAAATTCAAATGTCTGCATTCTCTCAACATGCACGCTCATTGACCAAACCTGTACCAGTAGGGGGCGCTGTCGTACAGGACGCTTCGTGTGTTTCTCTGTTTGCGTCTCAGCCTCACGGCTCATTTCTACTAAAAACCTACCCACTCTCCAGCTAAAGATGGATTTATTTTTATTTTTAAACCTTTCACCTCACAGAATGGCAAGGCTTGACAGGATTACGCGTTTATTTTGGTCAGAAAGTTCATCCAGGGCCGAGTCAAGTTCAGCTTCAGAGTCCAGCAGCAGCTCTCTGCTAACAGAGCTAATATCAGAAGCAGCAGGGACAGAGAGGGCTCATCAGACCCTCGTAGTATTGTTGGAATAAGATTGTGAACTGTGAGTGATTAAACCCTACACATTGAGCTGTACAGTTCATGCCCGCACTGTACTGTATATGCGCCGTGTGCACGCGTGCACACGCGACCGGACGCGCGTGTCGAGATGTTTTGAGGAGGAGCCTTTGGACGCTAGATTCAGAAACTGCTCTCTTGATGAAATCCTCCAGAATGCGGCTTTAAGGTAAATAGGTAAGTAATTCTCAACCAATTCTCTTTTTTATATGACCAGTTTTTTGTGCTTGAGGCAGCCATATTTAATTTTTGTAAATCAGATACTTCCTACTTTTTAAACATCCTCACAAAGTTGAAGGTCTGACTTTCTTCCAGTTTTTTTTTCAGAATTGGAACTTGGAAGTTTCAACTTGTGAGTATGAGTGAATGCACCCTTACAGGATGATAAAGGTATCCCTGTTCCATATGCTTCCTGAAAGTGATGTGAACTGTTACAGCAGAAGTAGTGAGGTGGACTGGAAGACCCAGAAAGACAATTGATAGGCTAACTTCTCAGAAAATTACAGCAGAAATATCAGACATATTGTAGTAAAAGTACGAGAATGTACTTGTACGCCATTTCAGGACTGGAACGCTGTATCAGAGAAAGTGAATAGGTTTACACACTCTCTCATGAACCTGTTCTTGCTAGTAAAGTTATGTCACTATATCACAATATGTTTTGATGGCACATAGATATTTATATGAAGTTTTCATGGAAAACGATATATTTTCAGACTCATGTAGATGGCAGGAAGATGTGTCATAGCAGGACAGAATATAGGTCTGCTGCAATAAAAGAGCGTATTAGCATTAAAGGTCACAGAGCCACAAAAAGCAGCAGAACTTTGAGGCCAAAGGCAAACAGGGGCTGTGAAGTGAAGCAGAATTAAAACAACCAAAAAATCAGCTACAGCATATAAATGAAACATTAGCCTCTGTGTAGGAACACGTCTCGTTTCACACAAAGACAAAACACTGAAGTTGTCTTGATGGACGTCAGCAAAATGGTTTTTAATGTTTGAACTAAAGTATGTTCGTGTTCACCACTGTGTTTCATCACCTCTTTTTCAAACTTCAATGCCTTTAAGCTGACTAGAGATCTATTATAAACCTGAAGCAATAACATTCCACAAAAAATAAAAGCCATTTAAAGGCTTGTTTTTAGCCCCCCCCCCCCTCCCCCCAGTGTCTGTTTTAAGCCACTGTCATAAAAATGTTTGCATTGTTTCTGCTCAGAAACACCTAAATCTAACTGTTGAAATGTCTCCTCAGTCTTCATAGCTTTCTACTGGAGCGGTTCATCACTCATTCAAAGACATCAGCTGTGATCAAGCAGGGAGAGATTTAAAAAAGCAGAAATCATGAGCTAAAAAGACTCAGAGCTAGCATAACAGCTAACCACCTTGGGTTAGCCTAACCCTCATAAGATACGTGACTTTGTGAGACTTCAGGGCACCGGACCAGAGACTCGGAAGTTGCAAATGTGGTATTCTGGACACATGCAGCAAATGGTGCTGAGTGACTTTTCATTCACCCTGTAAAGAGTTATATTTAGTACATACTGGCTCAAGGAAAATATTTAAAAATATGAAAAAGTTACGTACTGTGCCTTTATAGAAAAGTAATTTTTTTTACCATATAATTCCCATAAGATTAAATGTAATATTTAGAAGCTGTTTTTTTACATTGGTAAATAACTAATTGTCCCTGTTGAGCTAAAAAAAATCTTTCTTTAAAAATGCAGCTTATTTGAAAAGGAAAAAACGTTATAGTTCTTTGAAAATATATAAACTCTGTGTGATAATAGTCTGTATTTAGTCTGGATATAGTTAAATTAATTACCACATTGTTTAAGGCCATTGACTTTTCTAACAAACCCATTCTGATCAGTTCTGTGCTTCAGAGGGAATACAGCTCTTTCATAGCATCTTGCTTGACATTAATAAATTTACAAAGTCAAGTCACAAAATCAATTAGATCATTTTTAGACCAAAAGGGTGGATTTATGCAAAAATATGAAACTGATGGAAGACTGGGATGCAAGGTTTGTGGTGAGGAAAGAACACTGTCATAGCAAGGAATGATACCTGATACCTGGACCTGCTAGATCCTCTGAATGTGTAGCCAAATCTCAGATTTCACAAACACCTTTTCAAAGCTGCGTTGTCAAAAGAAAATAATAAATCAATTCAGTGCACAACCACTCAGATGAGTCCTGATGTTTTTCTGTTCAAAGATTTAATAGATCTGACTTCCAAAGGGTTATCTCAAAGTCTGGAATCCAGACTGTAACGTGTCTGTTGCTGTTCTTTAGTTATTTTATGACCTCCTAAGCATCCTCCTTCAATATACTGTATACTAACCTTTCATTGCTTCACTGGCATCTGTAACTTGGATCAGCTGGTGGCTGCAGGATGTTTGACAAAACTTGAGAAGAGCTTCTGAAAACTAGAGGCTAAATTATGACTATTTTATTTCCATATAACATTATCACCTGCAGGGCTTCATACCTTTGCAGAGGCTGCAGTATTGTGACTGGAGTGATCTTGTGTCAGGGGTCTATAATGTCTTTGCACAACATTTTAAGTCAGTATCAGCGAGACATCTTGCCTGTCCACAGGTGTTCTGGTCCTCAAACTGCTCCAGATGTTTCAGCTTCTTCTACAGATGTTCAACAGACTCTAGATCAGGACTCATAAAGGCCACTTTAGAATGGATTCAGCTGTGTGTGTTTAGGATCATTATCCTGATGGAGGATGATCTGACCTGAGACTGAGACCAGACTTTCTGACACTAAGAAGCAAGTTTCACTAGAATGACTTGACAGTCTTGAGATTTCATCTGACCCTGCAAGATATGATCCTTATTGTGGACTATGAAATATTTATTGTTTATTGCTTTACTTTTGGTTGCATCCTGTCAGCGTGACCTCTTCCTTCCCTGACTATCCAGTCTTGTGCTGCATGTCGCATTTTCAGCGATGCTACAAGTAAGTCATGCTTTGGTGACTGGAAACATGCTACAAAACGCATGAAAGAGTACAAAAACAGCGAACATCACAGAAAAGCTTTGCTCACATACATTACACTTGGGTCAGCTGGAAGGATAGCTGCAGAACTGGAGAAAGAATTTGAATCCGAGTTTGCATATTAGACTGATGTTTTGAGAAGAGTTGTCTCAGTCACGTTTTTTCTAGAAACTTCAAAACAATTCAGGGTTGTTTGTAGTTTGTGTTAAGTGGTTTAATAAAGATTTGATTTGAGAAAACATAAGTTTCAAGTTGTAGTCCTTAAACAATATATAAATGTGTGTGTTTATGCACAACTACATAACCGTACAGTGCATTACACAAATTTGAGATTAGGGCCCCTAAATGGACTCAAGCCCGGGGGCCCAAACCCTCCTAAATCTGGCCCTGGATGCAGTGGCTCCTCCACAAAGTTTTCACAGGGGGGCCAGATGGGGCCCTGATCATTTGGGACTGGGACACCAAAATCAGAATACTTGGTTTATCATCCAGCAGACTCTTTAGTCTCTACCTGAACTTGGATGAAGCCATAAACTCCAGATGAAGTTTAGCATTTTTATCATTTATCATGTATTTATCATTTATTTCGAACACCATTAGCTGCAATCTATACAGCTACTCTTCCTGGAGTCGATACAACTCAGCATGTAGTGGCGCTTTGACGTCACCAGAGGGCGCCCACTGTGTGTGAGAACTAAAGGTTGAGGTGCCACTGTGAAACATGAAGCTCACAGGGGATGCAGGTGTCATTTAGCACAGCTTCAACATTTGATGGAACACCTCCCTCTATGGCTGAAGGACAACTGTCAGCTCTAATCCACTGCTTGCTGTTTCACACACACACTAGTTTCTTTCTCTCTAGAAGGAGCTTCAGCTGAGGAGCTCAGATTTGACGACATCTGTGCTGCAGTTGTTCTGGGAGGGAAATGGAAACACAGCATTTTGTTCACTAAATGTAGGACTGCAGGATTCAAAGCTTGTATCTCCTGAATCAGGAGTCAGTTTTCTGTAGACAATCTTCTCTTCATCTCAGAGAGAAGCTCATCCATAGCTGGAATGAATGAAGCTGTTTGAAAGGATTCCCTCTCTGTGGTGACCTTTGACCTCGCTGTTGGAGTGGATATGGACTGAGATTGAAGCCTAGAGCTTAACCAGCATTTAGACGGAATGAATCAAACAGGAGGTGGTCCAGACTGATCCAGAACTTAACCACTAAGTAGACAGGATGACGACTAGTACTGATGAAGTGATGGATGCTGAACAGCAGAAACTGATCTGGAAACGAAAAGAAACAGAATATTTAGCTGCATTTATAGAAACACCTGGATCCAAGACTGAAAACTTTAATAAATGAGGAGAGTTTGTTTCCTAACTGAAGCCAGAAAGACGTGCTGATCTGTGGAGACTTTACTGTAATATTGACCTGCTAAACCCTGATTCTGATCAAAGTCCAGATCAACCTATTGGTACCGGACCCAGTCCAAACCTGAACCGGGACCCGGTCTGAACTCCTCATGCATTGGAAATGAAACAAACAAACCAAATGACTCACCAACCGTCGAGTTGATTAAATCAGAACACTATATAGAATCAATCTGCAGGGTTGTCACAAGTTGTCAAGAAGGATTCTTTGAAAAAATATCCAGACTCCGGTCTTCTGCGCATGCTTCGGTCGCTAAATTTTGCGACCCAAGGTTCTCCTGTACTTTGTATTGAAGGGGATTCCAGTGTGCATGTTCCAGTTACTGTATAGCCTAGGTCTATGGTAAAGATTCGTGCGCCCGAAGCATGCGCAGAAGACCCCCAAAGAGACAGGAAGTACATCACACGACCTTTCGGTCTGGTAAAATAAAGTGAGAGAACGTTTTAAAGCTACACTTATGCAGATTATACACAGCACTTACTGTATAGTATGTATAATAGATAAATCATTTAGTTTTCATGGTCCTTTAAAACTATTTTTTGATTCCAATCGTCTTCTTCCTCCTCCTCCTGTGAGACCAGTGGGGCGGTTTCAAAGATGTATCTTGTCTAGAGTTTATTAGGAAGCACACTGTGAAATGTGACTGGTGTCATTACTGCCTCCTCTCCAGAAGGAGGCAGTGTTACAGATACAAACAGCTGCTGGTTTCAACAGAAACTAAACACAGAATATGTGCTGAAGCTGCAGTAAGATGTAAAAGTGAGGTTGTGGACAGTAAATATTGAAACTAAAGTTGGTTAAAGCGCATTTAAAAGACTGAGTCCCACTGTTTTACTCAGGCTGCACTACAGTGTCTATTCACAGGTGCGATCCCACTACTGAGCGGTACGGGGGTTTTGACCTGCTCCGTCTCCGACCTGGGCCGGTTCACCCCTCCTTGTGCGACCTGGTGGTCCCGGGCTCCCCCAGGAGCACCATATCGATACCAAGCTTAGTGCGGACACCTGATCGGCATAGTCCACTGCAGCTCAGAGCTCCTGAGCTCAAACGATCCTCCAGCCTCAGCCTCCCAGAAGCTTGGATTACAGGAGCGCGCCACCACACCCGGCAATGGCTTTTCTCTTTATCAGGCTTTTAGCTGTTACAGAGCTGAATATATAACCTTTAAATGTGAAACCTTAGTGCTTCTTGATTTGTTCTGAAGAATAACCAGCTTAACTTTGTATTCATTCCTTGTCAAAACATAACAATACATTAAAGCAGTCAGGTGGGGTATTTTTCCACATTCCTATTGCATTTATTGATTAAACAAAATAAAATGTGAAAGGCAACTTCCACTGTGCTAAACCCACACTGCTCTAAAACAACACCACAACAGTTTAATTTCTAACATGCTCAGCTTTTGTTAAATAACTCAAAACATTATAGAATTACCAGTACTTATATGGTTATTTTTAAAAGAAAGAGGAAAAAATAAAATAAAACAAAGTCACAAAAAAAAAAAAAAAAAAGACGGCCCTCTCGAAATTGCCTGCATCAATGGAAAGAGTCGCGTGCCCAAAGTTCCGGTAAAATTACCCTGAAGTTCCGATAGTGGAAACGGGGCCGTAGTCTGAAACCTAGCTTTTTAATGCCCCCCCCCCCACTTTTCTTGTTATTGTTGTTTCTAAACGTTTTAATGCAGAACTGCTAAAAATGCTTAACCCTTTTTTGACATTTTTATATTAACAAATCAAACAAGGAAATAATACAAACTCTCGTAGAAAATACAAATCAAAGTTCAAACAAAGAAAAGAAAATATATACATCAGAATACAAGAAACACAGTAACAAAACAACAACAAAACATTGAAGCATCAGGTCACAGGAGGCATAAGTCCAAAGAGTAAAAAATTAGGTCTGTTGTCATAAACATTTCCAGCTCTGCTGGATTTCAGACTTTATATTTAGATAAAATAGTGTTTAAAATTAATAATAAACTGAAAGAGCAAACAATCCTGGAGTCCTGAGAAAGTACAGGCCACTCTATTTGAAGGTACCCCAGCCATTCCCTAATGATGCCACTTGAATGATCTGGAGCGTTTTCATCCATGAAGATCAAATGTGGCCTGTGTTGTTCATGCAGTATGCACAGTAACTGGATCAATGATGTTATCCAGGTAGTATGGGCTTGTTACACTATCATTCACAAAGCTGTAATACTGTTTAGACTAGACACCTGCCCTCACTGTAACACCACCAAAGGATGGTCTGGAGACAACAGTAACTGATGCACAGCTCTGACTTTTATCAGTGAATGGCACTGAGGCCCACCTCATCCAGGGAAAATAAATAAATAAATAACATGAATAAAATGATAATACTAATGAGTGTGTCATTTCTGTATTGTGGATTTGTTTTTTCTTCTTCTTCAGTGACAATATTAAATATTATTTTGAAAAAGTACATATTGTAAATAGTAGGAAAAAAAATCATCAATCAGCAAAACTTTAGAATGTAATAAATGAATAAAGGAAGAAATAGACTACGTTTGTTTCTTTTTTATTATAATTGTTACGTTTACCCAAAGTGCAGTTGGATATTCTTGAACAGTTGAAACAAGTCTCATTCTTTCGCCACAAGATGTCACTATTTTTCAAGATTACATCAGCTCTGTAACAGCTAAAAGCCTGATAGAGAGAAAAGCCATCGCCGGGTGTGGTGGCGCGCTCCTGTAATCCAAGCTTCTGGGAGGCTGAGGCTGGAGGATCGTTTGAGCTCAGGAGCTCTGAGCTGCAGTGGACTATGCCGATCGGGTGTCCGCACTAAGCTCGGTATCAATATGGTGCTCCTGGGGGAGCCCAGGATCACCAGGTCACATAATGAGGGGTGAACCGGCCCAGGTCGGAGACGGAGCAGGTCAAAACCCCCGTACCGCTCAGTAGTGGGATCGCACCTGTGAATAGACACTGTAGTGCAGCCTGAGTAAAACAGTGGGACTCAGTCTTTTAAATGCACTTTAACCAACTTTAGTTTCAATATTTACTGTCCACAACCTCACTTTTACATCTTACTGCAGCTTCAGCACATATTCTGTGTTTAGTTTCTGTTGAAACCAGCAGCTGTTTGTATCTGCAACACTGCCTCCTTCTGGAGAGGAGGCCATAATGACACCAATCACATTTCTCAGTCTGCTTCCTATCTAATGAACTCTAGTCAAGACACACCTTTGAAAATGTCCCTTTTTTGCCAAGAAAATGGAGAGAAAGAGTTATTTCCTGTTTCAGAGTGCTTCCTGTGTCATGATTTCCACATGGTAAACAAGCGTATGTGTCCCTAGAAGCATCAGCAAGGACTTTTCAATTAAGTGGAGTAATTTGCCAAAAGAACCGAGTCTAAAAACCTGACTGATGGAGAATTCGGAACATTAAAAGACACACAACATGGCGCCGTTCAGGACCTGACTAAAGCTCACATCGAGTCGATTGACCAGCAGGGCTCTAGACTGTGATGTAATTTCTCAAAGGTGCACCAAAAAAAGAATTCCAGGTCACAAACAGCTGTTTGTAAAAAAAATACTCTTTGCGACACTGAAAGTCTCCCTGTTGTTATACACAAGACACACATTAGACCAGAGGTACAATACAAATCTATGGGTCTCATCAACGTCTGTGAATGAGTCCGAGGCGGGGCGGGGTGGGAGGAGAATGACACCAAAACTATCTGCAGGATGAGCTCAGCCAGCAGCTACCCGCTCCAGACGTAAACAGCAGCAGCTGCTGTAGTCAGACGATATCACTTTGACTCGCGTTGCCAACGTGTTTTTAATGAAAGAATTGCAGCTCAGAATGTAGTGTAGTCAGAAACATGTGGCCTGCAGGCTGGATCCGACCCCTCCACTATGATTGGCTGGGGTCCAGATATTCCTGTCCTGTGTTCCACAATCGGCTGCATGGTGGCGCAGTTGGTTAGCACTGTTGCCTCGCAGCAAGGAGGTCGTGGGTTCGCGTCCCGGCTCTGCAGCCTCTCTGCGTGGAGTTTGCATGTTCTCCCCGTGCGTGCGTGGGTTTCCTCCGGGTACTCCGGTTTCCTCCCACAGTCCAAAGACATGACTGTCAGGCTAATTGGGCTGGTAAATTGTCCTTAGGTGTGAGTGGGTGTGTGGTTGTTTGTCTCGTTCGTCTCTGTGTGGCCCTGCGATGGACTGGCGACCTGTCCAGGGTGTCCCCCGCCTCTCGCCCCTTGACCGCTGGAGATAGGCACCAGCTGCCCCGCGACCCTCTGTGGAGGAATAAGCGGCTACAGAAAATGGATGGATGGATGGATGTTCCACAATCAATGAGAGGTGAGTACGCTAGGCTAGTCGCATAAACAGAGTAAAGAATATAAAATAAAAAGAATGATTGACAACTTTTTATCAAGTTATGAGCTAAGCCATCTGAAAATCATGACCAATGCGGATCTGTACCCGACACATGTTTAATGTAATATTTAAATATTCCTAATTGTGGCAGAGTGGAGTCAACCTACTCCACCCACTGCCATATTGAGCCTGATTGGCTTATTAGCCTCAGGTGTGAGCCTCTATATAAGCCCAACCAGGGAAGGTGACAAGAAAATCACATCACTGACTGGGTTTGAATCGTGTGTGTGTCCTATTGGTTTTTCCGACAGGCCGGAGGGGAGTGGGGTTGTGGTCGCCCCAGCTCCCCTGGTGCATCTGCAGAGGTTCTGTCTCCAGGGAATGAAATCCCATTGCCCCCGCTTGGCGAGGCGGTTGGCAAACCTCAGGAGGAGGCCGGACCCTGATTTGGGGATGGAGGGTCAGCGCAGCAGTCACTCTTTCCGGCACCACAAGTGACCCCCCCCCCCCTCCCACGGAGCGTGGTGGTCTGCCCTGTCGGCTCCTCTGGGCTGGGAGCAGGAGGAGAGAAGGACAGTACAGTGCTCCAGAGAGCAGCCCTCCAGGACTGGTTACATCTCCCAGTGTTAATGTTTTTAATGTTTTTTTATCAATGTGTTAACATGATGTTTTTGTCATTGCAGTGGGGCTGCCAGTGGGCGTAGTGCTGGGCCTTCTGTCGGAGTGGCACCGGGCTTTGTGGTTTGTCGTGTCCTGTTTGGTTTGGTTATTTCACTGTTTGTGTTTTGTGTTGCACGGGTGATCTGGGTGGAGGTGCTGCTGCTTCAGCTGGCCTGGCCCACTGGTAAGTCCCCGCTGCGGAGGTTT
The DNA here is from genome assembly GCA_006937965.1 of Callopanchax toddi. NCBI lineage: Eukaryota > Metazoa > Chordata > Actinopteri > Cyprinodontiformes > Nothobranchiidae > Callopanchax > Callopanchax toddi. Next base: position 659,510 of record SSNR01000342.1, read on the forward strand.
TAGTTTAGATTTTAGCTTATTTTCATTAGTTTTTAGTTAGCATCTTCATTGTTTTAATAAAGGTTTTAATTGTTTTGTTAAAGATGATTTTATGGATGAACCCTGTTTTCTGATCTTCTTGGGCAAAATGAACCTAAGTGGCCTTTGGTTTTAGTCAAGTTGAGTCTTATTTTAACTCCGCATGCCACATAATGTTCTTTGCCTGAGCAAATGCAATGCAAATGAGCGTTAGTAGAGTCACGGATCAGAAGATATGGATGAAATGTGGAGGAAACTGGATTCTGATCTGTCTCATTGTGTAAAGAGTCATCATGATGTCACTGAGGCTCCATTTTTCAGGATGTTCATGTCAGACCTAGTGAAGGATGAGCTGCTATTGACAAGTTGTCTTCTAATCAATCCAATGGTCCAGATCTCTGCAGAACATCTCAGATCCTCCAGCCACAGGGTTTCTGTGCTGCTTGCTTTGTGCTTTAGTGGATTTGCTCTTGATGACATGTCTGGTTTATTAGTGTCTGGGATTCAAGAGAAAAGCAGCAGAAGTCAGAGTTCAGACAATGACCCACCTTTTCTCTGGATCACATTCTGTCTAAAGGCTTTGAATAAGTTCTGCTACTGGAAAAACTTCAACCATATTCCAGAAGTACTGACTCAGTTTGGCTTCAAGAGGGACGTAGTACACATGTGTGTATTTATACACTGAACGAAGTTGTGAGTCAGTACAGACAACATCATTCATTGGTGTTTGTGTGTTTTCTTGATGCAGTTAAAGCCTTGAATGGAGTTGCATGTATGAATGATGAACGAAAGATGTTTTCTGATTGGCTGATGCTCATGACTTAGAGATCCAAGACCTGGAAATTGATGTCAATCAGACAAGAAGGGTGTTTACAAGAAAAAAGAGCCCAGAAAGCAGTTGAAATCATTCACTAATCCCAACCAAACATCTGCACACGGCTGTTCTCTGATCACTGATTGGACATTAGTGTGTTCAATTAAACACACGACTCATAGAAGTAGCAGCAAACCATTGGATCCCTGAGGATTCAGTGGAGTCAGCCCTACACATTTAAAACACATTCAAGGTTGGAGAGTTTTGAAAAAGCACTGAATATTTGACTGAGCAACAACTTCCTCCCTCTTTAGAAATCTGACAAGTCAAGTTTCCTTTGTGGCCACTAGGTGGCGACACAGGAAAGCTTCTCTAGCCTTTACAGAGGGAAACTGTTCACTGAAAAATCAATCATTCATTAGATTCTACTGTTTTGGTGTCTTAGTGTCAAATTTCAATGAAAGGTGGACAAATGAGATGTGTTCCCTAAATCCATCAGGATGTAGAAACCATAAAGGATGATGAGGAGTCTGAACAGAATCCTGGTCTGCAGAGACAAAGAGGGACAGAGAAACCACCTATAGCTTTGAATCAACTGAGTCTTTATTTCTGGATGGGAGAAAAGAAACAGGATTAATTCAGACTGAGTTCAGGTTGTCAAATGAACTGTAAAACAGAAGCATCAGGATTAAGACTAACGTTCAGTGTCTTTATTTAATTTTCTGTAGAATATCCACACGGTGGAAATCTTTTAATGTTATTTTAAAACAAAACCCTTCTGAAAATGTACTTAAAATTAATAAATAAAATAATAAAGTACTGTAGTTTTAGGTCTGTCATATTAACCAGGGATATTTTACTGTTTTTCTACTGTTTTGAACTGAATGCAATTTAAATGCATTTTTAAAGAAATTAAAGGTCAGGTTTATGATTATATTCTGTCCCCAACTAAATTTATTTTAAATTAAAAAAGTTTCTTGGGGGCACATTTTTTGACTGGTGTCATTATGGCCTCCTCTCCAGAAGGAGGCAGTGTTGCAGATACAAACAGCTGCTGGTTTCAACAGAAACTAAACACAGAATATGTGCTGAAGCTGCAGTAAGATGTAAAAGTGAGGTTGTGGACAATAAATATTGAAACTAAAGTTGGTTAAAGTGCATTTAAAAGACTGAGTCCCACTGTTTTACTCAGGCTGCACTACAGTGTCTATTCACAGGTGTGATCCCACTACTGAGCGGTACGGGGGTTTTGACCTGCTCCGTCTCCGACCTGGGCCGGTTCACCCCTCCTTATGCGACCTGGTGGTCCCGGGCTCCCCCAGGAGCACCATATCGATACTGAGCTTAGTGCGGACACCCGATCAGCATAGTCCACTGCAGCTCAGAGCTCCTGAGCTCAAACGATCCTCCAGCCTCAGCCTCCCAGAAGCTTGGATTACAGGAGCGCGCCACCACACCTGGCAATGGCTTTCCTCTCTATCAGGCTTTTAGCTGTTACAGTCTGATGTCATCTTGAAAAGTTTTATTGATTTATTTTCAGTTCAGTGTTGAAGCTGTGTCTCTCAGCTTGCTGGCTAACACTGTGGAAAGGAACAAAGTGAGTTAGTATCAAAGCTCTAAACACTTTGTGATCCTTCTCAGTGTCTTTTTTAAAGCCAGAAACCTGTTTAATGACATTTTAATGAAAGGATCAGATCCAGAATAATAGAACAAACCTCAGTTCACAACAACATGGAAACAGTTTAGCTTGTGTAACTGAGCAGAAACTAAACTAAAGAACAATCTCTGAACCAGGGGTCGCCTTATAAACAGGATCTTTTTCATTGACCAGTTTTTGAAACAATGAGGGGAAAATCTGAAAGTCACCTGTCATTTTGACAGATTACAATTCACACCCTGACAGCAGCTGATAATCCAATGTTTCTCCAGAAAGCTACTTAAAAATCAGTAAAGCAAAAAGGACTCCAGGACTTCTGCTGACAGCTTCTGCTGGGAGCTGATTGGTTGTTATTGATTCTGTAGCTGACCAATCATGGTTTAGGCCAGTGGTAGAAATACCCACCTCATTATCATACACAAGAGAAGGAACGATAAATGTGGGAATAAATACATTTATTTATTTCCTCATATTTATTAATGTATTTCCTCTGTTTTTAATTATTTGTTCTGACAGGATCAGTCCTCCATTCTTCTAATCAAGGATTGCTGTTTTGGATTAACAGCTGAATATGTCACCATGCATCATCTACATTCAGAAACTTGTTTAGAATAGTTTTGTTTATCTCTATTTTTACATTACCAAGTAAAGCTGTCATGATACTAGAACTTCAAACGGGATTCTAAATCCCAGGAAAATGTTCAATCAAATTATTCTAAGACACTGACTCACCTTAGGAGGGTCTGAATGTTTGTTTCTCTTAAAGCTGTAGTACATGTATGTCCTGTCTCTGAAGTGACTCCAAATTTCAATCGATAAATATCAATCAAACTTTGTCCAGTACCTGGGTATAGGTCAGTCAGGCAACACATCTGGTTTTTTTCTACTAACTGAACTGTGTGCGTGTTGTCTGTCTGTTTGTCCAGATCTCCCACAGCATTTTGTCTGGAAGGAGGAAGAGGTTGTGGCTAACCAGCAGCTCTGAAACCAGCAGAGGAAGTCCAGTTTGGAGCAGGAAGAAGCAGAACCTCCACAGATGAAAGAGGAACTAGATGAGCCAGAACCTTTGCAGGTGATAGAAGATGAAGACTGTGTCAGTCAGGATGAGCAGCAGTTGCTACTGAAGCAGGAGACTGATACATTCTCCACCATGATAGGTCAGGCTCTGGTCCAGGTTAGGTCAGGCTCTGGTCCAGGTTAGGTCAGGCTCTGGTCCAGGTTACGTCAGGCTCTGGTCCAGGTTAGGTCAGGCTCTGGTCCAGGTTAGGTCAGGCTCTGGTCCAGGTTAGGTCAGGCTCTGGTCCAGGTTACGTTCCTCTCTACCATCTTTCAGCTGCAGCAGACTGATCATCAGGGGAGGCTGAGAGGATGATCAACTTTAACTTCTCAGATCCTCCAGGAAGTTGCGATGTTGCGATCTCAACTATTAACGCAAGTTCAACCATTTGCCACAACTTTGTTGCGGCCTTGCAATTTTCACCAATCATCGCAACTTTTCCGCAAATGTGACCAATCATCTTTGTTTTTGTCGTATTTCGTCATCTTCTTTGACCAATCAGAGCCACTCGGATAAGTTTTGACCAATCCCGTTGCCTCCAGCTGTGTTTACTTCCGGTTTTTGAGCTCAGAGCCGCTAAACTCCGGTTGGTTTCCATCAGATTTTACGGCTAAAATACGAGCAAATCAGTTTCCTAAAATATTACACAAGAGTGGTGGAAAGCTGTTCTGAACCAAACACAACGTCGTGGTGGATTATACATGAAAATCGTCGCTTGACAAGAACTTTTTGACCGCAAAACACGGAGGAGATTAGCTGAAAAGAGAGGAGCAGACGGGGGCTGGGGTCTGATAGGAGTGATAAAAGAGACGAGGTGAGTTCTGTTTAAATTAAACTAATTCAATTAAACATTAAATTAATGTCCGTATTTGGACAATGTGAGAAAATATATTTAAAAAGAACTTATGTGTCCTAAACTGTGTGCTGAGTCGGCGGATTTGCTATTCTGTGAAAAATATTTTAAATAAATCGGACCGTCAGCGTTAACGTGAATTCCTTTGAACGTTGTTTATTTTTTTTAAAACGCGATTAACCACGTGACGTTTGTATTCAGTGAACACGAGGAACCGCTTGTCTTTTCTAAACTCGTTCTGCTGAACCAGTGAACCTTTGAGGTGAATCTCTGAAAGTGAAAGTAAAACCGCTCACGCTGTAACCTCTGAGTGACGCTGAGACAGGCTGTCAGCTGTGTTGTCATGGAGATTACATCATCTTGTAGTCTTTATTTTATCATTAAACAGCGCATACAGTGTGTGTGTAAAGAGGTTAACTGTGTGTGCATATAAACCAAATAAAACCTTAAACAAAATTAAAAAATGATTGAAAAAAATTGCAACTTTGACCGCAACTTTTAGAAAAATGTGCCGCAAAATCAGTCATTTTAGATCGCAATAATCACAAAAAATCCCCACAACTTCCTGGAGGGACTGACTTCTGACTTTATTTCAGTCAAAAGAAAAAACAAGAACAAACAGAATGTTCATATAAACACAAAATTAATATGAATGAAAAGGAGCTGAGAGAAGAAAAAATAGAGTATATTCCCTGCCTCTTTTTACAAAACAAAATTCATTAAAATCAATTTCTACCACATTTGTGTTCCAACTTTTAAACTTAGTCACAGAGGCAATCCTAATTTACAGTTTTGCAATAATTACTGACTTTGAATGATCTATTTTCATAACTTTACACCATTTACAGAAATACGCAATCCCTTCTCTTCGGTGTAATGTTTTCTTATACAGTACTTTATTGATGACAATGACAGGCAAGCCCCCACACTCCACCCCCCGCTGAGAGCCCACCACCACGGTTAAAAAATCCTAGAGGAAACCCTGAGATGAATAAATAACTGATAGAACGCCACTTCAAAATGATCAGAATATCTCTTTAAACTACAGTCTTCCTTCTTTCTTGTCTCATTAATGAACATTTTATTCTTGTCTTTTTTCTGTTTAGATCTTCCACAGCATCGTGTCTGGAAAGAGGAGGATGTTCTGACTGAGCAGCAGCTCTGGAACCAGGAGAGGAACTCCAGTTTGGACCAAAATGATCTAGAACCTGCAGTGATGCAAGAGAACCAGGAAGAAACAGAACCTAAACAAATGGAGGAGGAACAGCAGGAACTTTGTATCAGTCAGGACGAGCAGCAGTTTGCACTGAAGCAGGAGACTGATACCTTTGCAATCACTCCTTCTGAAGGAAGAGACGGCACGGAACCAGAAGCAAACAGGGACCAGCCCCTTTCTCAGAACTCTGCTGAAGCTGACATCCAGAACCAGGAAAGAAGCAGAAATAAAGACCATGAATCAAACTATGATGAAGAACTGAAACACAAGAAAACACATCCACAAACCAAAGATCACAGAAAAGATGTAGACAGCCTAGAACTTAAAAGTCACAGTGGTGAGAACCCTCACTCATGTGAGAGCTGTGGGAAAAGTTTCAGTCACAGGAGTGTTTTAACTCATCACATGACAACTCACACAGGTGAGAAACCACATTCATGTAAAACTTGTGGAAAATGTTTCTCTTCAAGTAGTCACCTAACTGACACACATGAGAACTCACACAGGTGAGAAACCTTTCTCATGTAAAACTTGTGGAAAATGTTTGAGTCATAGGGGACCATTAAATGTCTACATGACAACTCAAACAGGTGAGAAGCCTTTCTCATGTGGACAAAGTTTCAGGCAAAAGTGGGATTTAACTGTCCACATTAGAATTCACACAGGTGAGAAGCCATATTCATGTAAAACTTGTGGGAAATGTTTCTGTCGGAGTAGTCACTTAACTAGTCACATGAGAACTCACAGAGGTGGAAAATCCATTTGAATGTTTGATTTGTTGAGAAAGATTTCATTCGAGATATTTTTTATTAGCTCATAAGAGAATTCACACTTGAGGATTATTCAATAAAAGTCATTTGGGAAATATTCCTCTTACTAAAGTAACTAAACTGAACACATGAAAACTTAATTATGATCTGCAATTAATTAATCTAATTAATCGCATATTTAATCGCAGTTTAAAAATAGCTGAAGAAAACCCCCATCTTGAGGTATTGTCATTTAAAATCATTAAATTATTGTGTCAGACCAATAGATTGATATTTAACAACATAAAGTGTCTTTATGAAGTCATTTATTGTGTTTAACAGACTTGAACAGATGTCTCGGTGTAACCATTACTTTGGTCATTGGACTCAGTTTGCAGCAGCTCTGTTAACCCCTCTTCTGATTTTTTGTTCTGTTTTATCTGCTGTAAAGCACATTGTGTTGCTCTGCAGGAAATGTGCTCTATGAATAAAGTTTGGTTTGATTTGATCTTCTACCAAGAATGAAATTTGAATTTCAAAGGTGTGTATGTGTGTGTGTGGGGGGGGGGAGTGGAGAATAGGAGATGAACTGTTTAAACAGAGCCATGATATCAAACCTACACCTAAAAACAACAGCCGGTATCCATTTAATAAAGTTGTTTTAGACAGTAAAACTACAGGGATCAAAACTGACTAAAAACGAGCAGAGGACATGCCCCCCCTGCAACCCCCAAACTACGTACGTGTCTTCTGTCAGACACCGCAGACTGGACTGGTTCATAACACCGGTAGTCCAGTCGTGTACTACTGGTAACCAGTGCAGCGCTGTGCTGGACAAGTGGTGGAAGCTGTCAGTCGGCCAGTCGCGCACCGAACCGGCTGACAGTGTACTACTGTAATCAGTAATCAGCTGTGCTGAACTGACGGTGGTCATCGGTTTAGGTCGAGTAGCTCATGAAATGAGCAGGTCATTTTATTTGCACTTCCTGTTTCAGCGGGTTCAGATAAATAGCGCTCTAAAAGGTGACACCGGTGTCATAACACAGGCACGGCCATCAGCTGTTTGTTTTGTCTCGGCATCATGCGTAGGTCACGTGATCACTTCCTGAAAGTGAGGGGAGCTGCTCAGTGACACACAAACACCGCAAGGAGACCAGCTCACCGCACACACATCACTGCAGCGGCAGACTGCATGCAGAAACGGTCAACGATTAAAAATGCGATTAACGCGATTAAAAAAACATAACGCTGTAATTAATTAATCGGAATTAACGCGCTAATTTGACACCCCAAATATGTATGTATATATAATATATATATATGTATATATGTATATATATATACATATATATACATATATATACATATACAATTTTATGGCTAGCACTTGTATACAGTATATATTCGATAGTTGCTATCAGTTATTTAAATCCTAAATAATCCAATGATGAAATATGTGAGCAGCTTCACTTATTACCTACTTGAGGTGAAGTCATGAGCATTCACTTCTACAACCTGAAGCTTTTCATTACATTTAATCACAGATTTCTTAAGAGTTGACTTGCCTGGATTGCAGCAGATCCTTTAAAACCTCTAGGGTAAGAGTTGAAACACAAAGTATATAAAACACTAAATGGCATCTTTGATCCAAAATGGTGGACATTTTGTTGGTTTTAGGCCTTATAACCAATCCAATCTCTTCTATACCGTAATGATTTATATGCATGTGACAAATTCTAAAGCTTTATGTTGAATTTAAAAAGATTTCAAAATCCACAAAACTCAATCTTCATGAAAACAGATGTTTAGTTGTTTTCCTTTTTTCTGTTCTAAAGAGTGTCAGGTCATCATTCAATAATAGTTATTTCTCCAGTCTAAATGTGTGAAAATCCTCTCAGAGCCTGATTGACTCAGACTGAACTTTAACTGCTGTTAAAGCCAAATGTTGAGCATTTTCTGACATCATCATCTCCATTTCAGTTTGTGCTTCATGCAAATGGAGCTAATTACATGATGGCACCAACACAGCCTGATAGCTTCTAGGTGAACCGATCAACAGTGTTCATTGAGGTTTCCCACCAATGTTCTGAACATTCAGTGTTTTGTTTTCTAAATGTATTTTTGACATTGTTGGTTTCATTGATCATTCCTGTTGAATAAGTCCGATCCATCTTTGTATTTCATTTCAAAGGTAACTCTGACTGATCCATTCTGGTTGTACAGGACGATACTGACTACCTATCAGTTTGTTTCACAGCTCTACTTGAAAAAGCAGATTGTTCGTCTAAGATTGTTGTATTGAGGGCTGCTCTCTCCTGGAGTAGAACGCACCAGAGGAGCTGATCCAAGACAGATAGAGATGAAGACAGAGCTCCTTCATTCACTTTAAACAGGCATTCAAAGTTTGTTTTGAGAATAAATCGCTAATATTTTGATGAATCCTGTTTCTTTTCTCACATCCAGACAGGGTCCAAAATTAACACACGCCAAATGCAAGCAAATTGCTCTATTTGGCGAGTATTTGGAGCGCCATCCGCCACATGCTAAGGGTTTGCACCAAATTAGTTATACTGTATTTATCAGTCCTCTTCGATGGATTTCTGTGACGCTCCTCTCCCGCCTGCATGCGACTCACACAAGCATCCGCGAAATGTGAGCACCTCACATAATTTCCGCTTATCCCGTTCACTGTTTATCAAAGTAACAGTGAGCTTTGTGTTAAAACTAGTGGCGAAATGTGGCTTTTTTACTGGAGTCAGCCAGCCTTAAAAAAGAAAACTCCACGAACTGGAACAAAAACCACTAGAACCAGTGGAAACCAGAAGATTTAATGAAAACAGGCGAACTGGAGGTTGCGGTGTTGTAAACAGGTTTCAAAAGATCTCGCATTCATTACTCAAGTAGTAGATACAAGGTTTCAAAAGAACTTTTGTAGAAGTAGAAGTATCAACTCAAGCTTTTTACTCAAGTAAAAGTATAAAAGTATTGGTATGAAAACTACTTAGAGTATAAAAGTAGAAGTAATGTAAGGTGAAAAATGCCATTAATGACATAAGCTTGGGCCACGGTGAGCATGCAGTGCGCTACTCCATTCACCAAAAAAACATTTTTTTAAAGGCCATGATGACTATAGTGTTATATTAAATCATCATTATTATCAATAAATATCAATGTCATCAATAAAACTCGACCAAACCCTGTGATGACAGAGGCATGAACACCACTCCAACAGAGGCACTGACTTGATCCTGAAACAGGAAGTGCTAACTGTTGGGGTAGTGTTGCTGCTGACGACAGTAAGAAAGGGAAACGCGGTGAAGTTTGAGGTCTTTACACGTGAAGCTGAGAAGTCTTTTCCCAGTCCTTTAACCCACCTTAACGTTAGCACTGACTAGACCTTCAATCCAGTAAGTGCTACATGTTGGGGCAGGATGAAGTGACGGACTCTACTGTCAGCACCTAAGACACATTCTGCTTCATTTTTTGAGCAAACGTCAACAATGTGACCCTAACAGCAGGCACTGACTTGGTTTCTGTAGACACTAAGTGCTGTTTGTTGGGGACATTTTGTTGACAGACCAAAATATCTGAAGACAAATGTCTGCTGGACGCCTCCTTGTGGAGAGCAGATTCATCAAGTAAACATGTTGAAAGTTGATGGAGCAACCAGCCACTCCTACCGACCTCCATTCACTACAAGATGATTGATATTCATGTGATCATCAAGCAGTCGTTGAAGGGCCATTATCTGCTCGGCTGAAACCAAGAAGAAGGTGGAGCTGACCTGAATTTGTTGCTTCTTCAGCATCATCAAATGAGCCAACTTGTTCAGAAAACATAGCATTTCTTCTCAGGTCAGGACAGAGAATGGAGGAGGGCAGAGATGTTCCTCTAGACCTTGGACAATCTCCTGCTAGAAAGTAAACTATTGACTCGTCTGTGCTTTGGTCCACCTTGAACACAGCCTTGTCAGCGTTTACAGGAAGTTCTTGTTGGTTCTACTGGACACGTGCTGTAAGTGGAGCTTCTGATGAGTGGATGACCTGCAGATGAGCTCCAACAGAAACACTGGTGCTTGT
>SSNR01000343.1:4746-24216 GCA_006937965.1 Callopanchax toddi
CTCCATCCCTCTCTCCCTCCACCCATCTCTCCATCCCTCTCTCCCTCCATCCCTCTCTCCCTCCACCCATCTCTCCATCCCTCTCTCCCTCCATCCATCTCTCCCTCCATCCCTCTCTCCCTCCATCCCTCCCTCCATCCATCCTACTCTCCCTCCATCCATCCCTCCCTCCATCCCTCTCTCCCTCCATCCATCCCTCCATCCCTCTCTCCCTCCATCCCTCTCTCCCTCCACCCATCTCTCCATCCCTCCCTCCCTCCATCCATCCCACTCTCCCTCCATCCATCCATCCCTCCATCCATCTCTCCCTCCATTCATCCCTCCATCCATCTCTCCATCCATCCATCCCTCCATCCATCCATCCATCCCTCCATCCATCTCTCCCTCCATCCCTCCCTCCATCCCTCTCTCCCTCCATCCCTCTCTCCCTCCACCCATCTCTCCATCCCTCTCTCCCTCCATCCATCTCTCCCTCCATCCCTCTCTCCCTCCATCCATCCCTCCATCCCTCTCTCCCTCCATCCATCTCTCCCTCCATCCATCCCTCCATCCATCCCTCCACCCATCTCTCCATCCCTCTCTCCCTCCCTCCCTCTCTCCCTCCATCCATCCCTCCATCCCTCTCTCCCTCCATCCCTCTCTCCCTCCATCCATCCCTCTCTCCCTCCATCCATCCCTCCATCCCTCTCTCCCTCCACCCATCTCTCCATCCCTCTCTCCCTCCATCCCTCTCTCCCTCCACCCATCTCTCCATCCCTCTCTCCCTCCATCCATCTCTCCCTCCATCCATCCCTCCATCCCTCCCTCCACCCATCTCTCCATCCCTCTCTCCCTCCATCCCTCTCTCCCTCCATCCATCCCTCTCTCCCTCCATCCATCCCTCCATCCCTCTCTCCCTCCACCCATCTCTCCATCCCTCTCTCCCTCCATCCCTCTCTCCCTCCATCCATCTCTCCCTCCATCCCTCCCTCCATCCATCTCTCCCTCCATCCATCCCTCCATCCATCTCTCCCTCCATCCCTCCCTCCATCCCTCCATCCATCTCTCCCTCCATCCCTCCCTCCATCCCTCTCTCCCTCCATCCATCTCTCCATCCCTCTCTCCCTCCATCCCTCTCTCCCTCCATCCATCCCTCTCTCCTTCCATCCATCCCTCCATCCCTCTCTCCCTCCATCCACAGGTTCCTGACGCATCATCTTTGCCCATAAATCGCTCCTCGCTCTGCGTCACGATCAGCTGTCATCCTCTCGGTGAGCAGCTCTCTTTATAAAACATGGAGGCTAGTCATCTGGACCAACAGGAGACCAGAACCGGTCTCCGCTCGGTGCGGGACAGCAGCCGGTGTTCGCCCCGACCCCACGTTACATGCAACCCAGCTCAGAGGACCGGACCGGGCCTGAACCCAGCTCCTGTCGGCGGACCGGACCGGACCGGGCCTGAACCCAGTGTCCAGCAGCATCCTGATCCTCTACTGTCCCAGCCTGAGAAGCGCTGATGTCACTCACCTCTTCTCATCGGAGGCTCCTCTGGAGTCCCGTTCCTGCGTTTTAATCCACTCCGTGTGCGCGCGGCTCTCCCCCCAGATGGGGGAGGGAGAGAGTCTGAAACCCCATTAGTCGTTTCCTCTGCAGCAGGTGTTAGCTGTCCTCCATGGTTCCCTCACTCTGTGCTCCTCTCCGGTCAAGTTGCCTGGTTACCCCGGTCCTCCTCCAGCAGCGGCCAATCAGAGCGGCGGCCCGGGAGATTAACGGTTCCTGGCTCCGCCGGGAGGGTAGGGATGGAGGGAGTGGGCGGGAAACTGGCCCCGGTGACAGGAAGGAGGATTCAAATGTAGAGAGAAGGATGGACGGGGGTGGGGGGGGGGGGTCTGGTTCCAGCTTCCTGTGAACTCTAGAGGAGATCCAGCTCATCTCGGACCCCCCCCCCCCCCCCCCGGGAAAAAACGGAGGAAATTCTTCCCGAGAAGAGGGAAAGGGGGGGGGGGGGGGGGGGGGGCTTCACAAACAGAAGGAATTCAGACTGAAGCTGATTCTTCTTCTTTTGAAGTCAAACATCCTCTCATCACTGCTCCTCATCAGTGTACCATGGGGATCTCCTAGTCCTCCTCAGAAGGTCTCTGTCACTTCTTCTGCAGAGTCATGATGACATCACTCTGATTTGTACTCACGACTGTGATGGCCGTTATTGACTAGAGGGCAGAGTCACTGGTTTATTTACACCGTAATGTTTGGATTATTGTCTTCATGTATTTATACTAGGGATGCTCAATATTGGCTTTTTTTTACCGATATCTGGTATTGTCTAACTCTGATATAAACCGATACTGATATAAACCGAAACCGATATAAACCAATACCGATATGAGACGATACCGATGTGAGACGATACTGATATGAGACTATACCGATATAAACCGATACCGATATAAACCGATACCGATATTAAACCAATACCGATATAAACCGAAACCGATATAAACCGATGCCGATATAAGACGATACCGATATTAAACCGAAACCGATATAAACCAATACCGATATAAACCGATACTGATACAAACCAATACCGATATAAACTGATACCGATACAAACCGATACCGATACAAACCGATACCGATATAAACTGATACTGATATAAACCTATACTGACAAACAAAATCCTTTTAGGTAACCAACATCCATTCCTCCTATCATACTTTAACTTTAAATTAGGGCTGAAACGATTCGTCGAGTACCTTGAATAATTCGAGTACAAAAAAGCCTCGAACCTTCGTTTAATTCATATTTAATTAATTCATGGCTTTGCAATCGCCCGGGGTCATGTTTCACCCGGACCGAAATAAGTGACGCACATACACACTGCACTGAATGCACTCGCAAGTAGCGAATGTAACTTAACTTTCTCTTAAGTCATGGAGGACAACTAGACTTTACTAGTACTACTAGTACTAGATCGGTACAGACCGAAAGACGTCGGTAGGTACCGGTAGCGAAAAACACGGTGCCGACTTCGGTACATTTACTATAAAATGTCCCTGTAAATGAGATGCTTCATTTATCCGCCTGCGCAGCTACACGGGTGGAGACACAGGTGAGATGGAGGAGCAGATAGCCCCTCCCCTCCCCTCCCTGTCAAAACAGCATAGCGAGTTTCGGGTTAAAAATTCAGAAAAACTCTAAAGTTTGGCCACATTTTGGAAAGGTAAACAGGAACAGAGCAAAATGCAACTTATGCTATGAGAGTTGTGCTGCGAAAAACAGGAATTCCAGCAATTAGTCAAAGCCACGCGTCGCGTATGGAGTTAACTGCTGCTACAGCAACGTGTTCGGTCTGACTGAAAAAAGGTGTGTGGGGGAAGACAGTGACATAACAGAAAGTTCAGAGGTAAGCAGTAAATACTGGTAATAATGTATATTATTACACATATACACCACAAAACCACGGTTTTTATATATTTTTTATTTTAAAAAAATGTTTCATTCTTTGTTATTTTCTCTCAGATTTATACATTGTACATGTAATTTATACATACATATATATTTATATGTATGTATATTCATGTATATTTTTATATACATACATACATGTAATTTATTAGAGTACTCGATTACAAAAAGAATCGATTACAAAACTATTCGATAGCTACAGCCCTACTTTAAATATTGTCAGTGCAAAATAGAAGAACTGCTTCACTTCCTCTTCAAAAAGGAGCCTCCTGATTCGTCCTCCATAGCCTCAGCTTTACAGTCTTTACTCATGGAGACACTTTGAGATCATTCCAAACCAGTGGCAGGTTGGAGACTCCTCTTACCTCTTAGGCTGCAAGTAATGACGTGGTTTGATGATGTCATCAAGTGTATAGATGTTGCATTTAAGGTTGGCTGGGAAATGCTGAAGCCACAGGATAAATAGAAATATCTCAAAAACTAAACATGAGATGTGTTCTATTTTGACACTTTGGGAGAGAAGAGAAGTATTTGAACAGTTTGATGTCTAACATGTACACAGTATGTAAAGGTCATGCGTGTCATTACTAAAACAGGTAGTGATATCTTAATGCCGATGTCAGCCGATAATATGGAACATCCCTCGTTTGTACTTTAACCACACAGAGAATATTGACTCCTACTCTTTTCAGCTGTTGCTCTGTCCCGTTGCCACACAGAGCTTGACCTCTACAGCTCCTGTTTACTGGAACCTGCTGGAGAACAACTGGAAACTGACTGAGCTTGTTTCCTTGAATGCCTTTAACAGTAACCTGAAAGCATCAGAGACTGGCTCAAATAGCCCGTTTGTAATCGTTTTTATTGAATATGTTATTAATGGCCAGGAGGACTCCCTTGTTTTGTTAATCTCAATGGGTTAGGTTTCCTGGTTTAAAAACACCTCTCTGACTCCTACGGGGCTCCTGCATCCAGGTCACACACTTCCACTCTTTCAGGTTGCAGACCAGCCGCCACAGGCTGCCGTACAGAGCTGCTGGTGCATTATGGGGGAACAGTTGGGGTCCTGATGGGGAGTGGGTGACCCACATGTTGGGAGCATGTGGGTCACCCCTGACCCTTTCCTGCTTTGACCAACAAGTTTCATTCACTTATTTTAGTCCTGTAACCCTGTTGAATAGAAACAGAAACACTGTTTTCTTCAGGCTCTGTTGTGTCCCCGTTAGTCTTTAGTTTTTCTTTTCCCTTCACCTGCTCCACTCCTCCGCAGGTCCCTCAATCCACCACTCATTCAGCTCTCCTCGTCTCCTTCCTCTGTACAGAAGCACTTAGATTGACTCCTTGTCCGTTCCTCCTGTTTGTATCCTGGTTTTCTTTTGTCCTCCTCCCTGTGGTTTAGTGCTGTCACGCAATTAAAACAATGTGTGATTAATTAATTATGATCTGTAATTAATTAATCTAACTAATCACATCTAAAGAAATAGCTACAGAAAGCCCTCATCTTGAGTTATTGTCATTTAAATTCATTAAATTACTGTGTCAGACCAATAGATTGAAATATAACCAGCCTGCACTAAGGCAGTCCGCTGGTCCGCATCAGGTCCTGATGGGAGACCCCTCGATCTGACGAGCTTCACATCCTGTTGCAGCTCAGTGACTGAGTGGTCACATGACCTCTGAAGCTAGTGGACACACAACTCACACATGCCCAGGAGGGGTGCAACCGGTCACAATAGATCCATGATCCGTACGGCTCACCCTCTATGGTTCAGGACGCGGTTCACGGATCCAGCAGCGCTTTGCGTTTGCTAAATCCCCCCCGACCCGACAGCTGGCTCTGAATCAGCTGATCAATAATTCCCTCTGAGAGAGGAGTTCATTTAGTCATCACAGATCAGGTTCTCTCTGTCGTTTTAGTTAACAGGACAAAGATCACTGATCGATAACTGATCCACTCTCTGATGCGTGTGCACGCGCGGACCAGCTGATCCCCCAGCTGTCAGCTGATCTCCTCTCTGATAGAGAAACCAGACTCATCTATTTCTGTCTAGATAATGTGTTGTGTTGGACTTTTATAGGAGCTAATGAACGTTAAAATTAACGTGTTCAGTCAGGAGCGATCAGAACACCTTGACCATCACGCCTCTCCTTCTTCTTTCTGCTGATCCGAAAAATGATCCAATCTCTGACTGAAATCTATGATCCGATCCAGTCTGTGAGTGTTTACACAGCACTAGTGCAACACACACAAAAAACAGCCAACAGTGGCAGCTTATCTTCATCACCATCATCATCATCAACCTACCCCCCCCCCACACACACACACACATGTGCGTACCAGACAAGATCACATTTTAGTCATGTCTATATGGATTAGTCTTAGTCAGTTTGTGATTTATTGTTTGGCCATAATCATAACAAAGACATTCGCTATTTAATGAATAAAATCACTCAAAGTTCATTAGCTTAGCCATTAGCTCCTCGGAGGTTTGAACTGGCTGAATGTAGCGCCACATTTTTAGTCAAATAAACCAAGATAAAGACTCACCATCCAGTTGATTAGATCAGGACAAGAAGTATTCTTTGAGTAAATATCCATTTGATAAGCGCACCACCAGAGAGATGATAGACTGATCGCCCTGGAACGGATCAAAGGGTCAATCCCTTCAAAATAAAAGTTCACGTGATCGACAGTAAACTTAGTTCACCCAAATACCGTCTCACAACTTCACACATAGCGTTCTTGTCTTGTCTCGTTGTGCCAATGAATACCCACAGACGACCTGTCTCATTTATGTCAGAGGAATCCATTTTGTCAACCATAATCACTTGATCAGCGACTAGTCGACGTAAGGCATAAAAAGTCACTACAGAGCAGAGAAGTCAACTGGTTGACTGGTTCATGCAACCCCTACCAACCACTTAACGAGGTTTACTAAAGACACAACCACTGTGGGTCTTATCCAGGATGAGCTGGCCTACAGGGACGAGGTGGAACACCTGGTGAACAAAGCCAACTATCTGATCCTTAATGTAAACACTTCAGGAAATCTCAGCCCAGACAGACACCACTCCTCATCAAGGACACTGCAGTTGAAATAGTCAGCAGTAGACATGTTCCGATCAATCAGCCACCGATCAAAATCGGCCGATTTCCGTGAAAAATACATGATCGTCAAATTCGGATATACTCCTTTAAGTGCCGATCACCTGTAGCTCCCGAACCTTTGAAGCTGGTGGAGAAACATGTTTTCAAATAAACTTTATTTAACAACACATGTACAAACATTCCTTTCTTCCGCGCTGCGGTCGGCGCGTGACAACCCAAACAAACATGTCTGCCATTTGTTACTTTTTCTCCATCTGTGAGAACGACGTTAAGTGTGCGGTTTGCAAAGAATGCAACAAAAAAGTACTGAGTGGGGGAAGCTCTGTAAAATCCTTCAACACCACAAATTGAATTTGACATTTAAAAAGCCAACACTCAGAGGAGTACGGTGAGTCTTCAAGGCTCACACAGACCACGGCTAAACGGCAGCTAACACAGCCCACACTCACTGACGCTCGTCCTTCTGAGCGTGATACACGGCTAAGAGAATAAACCAAACAATAATGGAATTCATCGAGCTAGATGACCAGCCATTCTCGGTGGTGGAAGACACAGAGTTCCACCGACTGCTCGCTCATCTAGAACCCTGCTATGTGTTACCAGGATGTAAATATTTCATGGACATGACGCTTCCAGAACTCCACCAGACGGAGTACTGAGTACCTTAAAGAAGGTGTCTCATCCTCTCTAAGTTTCACATTTGGAGCTCAGACGTTAGTCCTGTGTCGATGCTGAGTTTAACAGCTCACTGGACTGACGAAGATTTCAAACTTCATAAAGCATGCTCAGGAGTTTTCTGGTTCCCATACTGCTGCAGCTTTAGCAGCCACATTTGAGAAGATGTTTCAAACATGTCATATCCCTAAAGAAAAAGTACATGATACTGAGACATAATGCCTGACACATGATGAAAGCTATGAAAGGTGCCGGGTTACATGTCACACAGCCTGCAGCGGGCCATCCACGATGCAGTGCTGTCACAGCGCAGTATAAGTGACATTAGTGCCTGGGCACTTCAGGCACTCCCCATTAGCATGTGCCAGACTTCAGAGTGTACAGAAACACCTGGACCAGTCCACCAAACGACTGCACTAGGTGGAACAGCACCTATTACACGCTCCAGAGTCTCCTTGAGCAAAAACGAGCAATAGGTGTTTATACAGCTGACTTTGAGCTACCTGCTACTTTTACATCTTCCACTGGGAATTGATTGAAAACATAATAAAAATCCTGGAACCTTTTGAAGAGCTGACTAAAGAAATATGCTCATCTGCTGCTGATGTCATACCCTCTGTGATGGGTTTGAAGCGTCTCCTTACTAACGATGGTCCAGCAGGTCATGGTGTGAAGACCACATTGCTGGAAGCTGTCACCAACAGATTTGCTGCTTTTGAAGAGGAGCTCCTCTATACTTTGGCAACAATCATCGACCCAAGGTGAGAAAATTATCATCAAAAAATGATGTAAACATATACATAAGACATATAATTCTCAAGTGGCCTGAAACAATGAGGTGTATTTGAAACTTCTCTCCTCCCAAGGTACAAAAACATATTTTATTCTGAAGAACTAAAGACCAAAACACAAAGACTGCTTCTTGGTCTGATGACTGAAGCTGCTCAGAGACACCCAACCCAACAACCTGATGACAACAACACAGGAGAGCCAGCAGAACAAGTGCCAAGGCCAGGATCCTTGTCTTCAATGTTTGGTGAAATCCTGGCAGAAGAAGCTGTGCAGCATGCACACACAGCAGCACCATCATCAGAGGTGATTATCTACCTCTCAGAACCACCCATCTCTCAAAGCACATCACCACTGGA
Organism: Callopanchax toddi; assembly: GCA_006937965.1. Lineage (NCBI taxonomy): Eukaryota > Metazoa > Chordata > Actinopteri > Cyprinodontiformes > Nothobranchiidae > Callopanchax > Callopanchax toddi. Next base: position 13,123 of record SSNR01000343.1, read on the forward strand.
ATACTGGAAAACTAATAAAGAAGGCTTTCCAGACCTTGGTAGAGCAGAGCCTACCTGTCTCACCTGCACCAGTGTGGAGAGTGAGCGCTATGTTTCAGCTTCCAACATAGTGGAGAAACACAGGGACGATAGCTGAGATGCTCCTCTTTATTAGGAAGAATCTTCCCTCAAAGCCCACCAACAAGTAGTCAGAATGGAGCTTGTGTTCAACATGTTTCCCTGTTCAAGACAAATGCACTTTAATTTAGCGTTTTTCAAAAGCAAATGGGCTTTTTTTTTACCCCGTGTCCTGTCCAGCTGTAGAGCAAACAGAATGATGTCTGAGTACCAGGAACAAGTCCTGCTATAACGCTCCTCCTGACTTATAGTTAAATATAACTTTAAACATCTTTATTAGAACATTTTTATGGTTGATTTGAGTCCCAATGGACACGGTGCCTGAAAAGAAGGGAAGGGTACAGAAAGAGGGATGGGGGAGAAAGTAAAGAGAAAAAGAAGAGAACAAGAGACGTGAAGAGTCCACTTCTAGACCTGTAAATAGACCCATTTACAACCTACGTCATCAAAAGTTGCGCGCGCACCTAGGTGACGGAAGTGAATTATTTCCTCATTCACGGACAATAGTCTCCTGTCGTTCTAACCGTGTTTTTCCCAGTTCTAGCGCATCAAAATGTCGGGTTGTTGCGTTTATGGCTGTCAGAATCGCTACTCTTCGAGCAGTGGACTGAAATTTTACAGAATTCCTAAGGGAGCACATCCGTTTAAAAAAAACCGGAGGCGTCTCTGGCTGCAGGCCATCAAAAGGGTAGATGAGAACTGGACTGAAGACACAATCCGAAATGCTCGGGTTTGTAGCGCCCATTTTATCTCAGGTAACGTAACTGTACTTTAGTTGTATGTTTGTTCTCTAAAATGAAGTAAGCTGTGTTTGCTAGTTTGTTTTTAAGCAGTCTGTTTATTCACAGGCGAGGCTTCAATGGACTCAGAGAGTCCGGACTTTGTGCCTTCTGTGTTTACATACACAAAGCAAAGTCCCAACCCCCATGCAAAGGTGGACAGGTAATGTTTACACCACCCCCTCACAGATCTATTTATTATTTTTAAATTGTTGATATTCCAGATGTTCAGTGTTATTTCATAGTTCTGATTGGTGTAACTCTTCAGTAATTTAGACCTGTTACATTAAGGTATCAACGGAAAAGGAGAAGGGATGATATGGCTTCCACTCCATCAAATCAGCTGGCTTCAGAGGATGCGCATCAAGAACCCACGTTGGATCCCCATCCTGGTGAGGATTTTGATTTTTTTTTTTTTTTTTTTTTAAAGAACAATGTTTGTGTGGACTTGTTGCTGCATATGCTGACTTTCCACATTTCTGTGTTAAAGCTGAAGAGGACCTCCCTGTTCCAAAGACAGAATATGATGACTTAAAACAAAGATATACTGGGCTGCACAAGGACCATATAAACCTGCAGCTGGAGCTTGACAAAGTTAAGGCTGAAAACTCTAAGCTTAGAGAGGAGCTAAAGAAATCAGCATTTTCTTATGCAAACATTAGTTGCAACCAGCGAGCACTGATTTTTTTCACAGGACTTACATCTTTTCTTTTTGAGTGGCTGGCTACAAAAATGACAAACAGCGTGGAAATAATTTGCCAAAAACTCACTGTACATGATCATCTGTTAGTGGTGCTAATGAAATTAAGACTGGGTCTAAGCAACATTGATTTAGCATACAGATTTAATGTATCAAAAACAACTATTTCAAATATTTGTCGAAGCTGGATACCTGCCATGTCTGTGATCCTTAAACCACTCATTAAATGGCCAAGTAAGGGAGCCATATTAAAGAACATGCCCAAAGTTTTCAGGAAAACCTTTAAACGATGTCGTTGCATTATAGACTGCACTGAAATTTTCATTGCCAGACCAAGTAATCTGACTGCTAGGGCCCAGACATGGTCAAATTACAAACACAGCAACACAATTAAATATTTGATTGGCATCACTCCAGCTGGAGCAATATCCTTCCTGTCACCTGGATGGGGTGGAAGGGTTTCAGACAAACAAATAACAAAAGAATCTGGGCTTTTACAACTTTTGGAAATCAATGATGAGGTTTTAGCTGATAGAGGATTTCAAATCCGAGATGAACTTGCAGCTTGTGGAGCAACTCTCCGTATACCTCATTTCACCAAGGGGAAAAAGCAACTCTCTGCTCAGGAGGTTGACTCCTCTAGACAACTGTCTCGTGCCAGGATACATGTGGAACGCGTAATAGGACGCTGGAAAAGCTTTAAGATTTTGCAGACAGTGATTCCTGTGTCACACGTAAACATTCTAGATGAAGTAGTGACTGTTTGTGCTGCTCTAACAAACCTCTGTAATAGTGTTGTTCCCAAAAAAAGCGCCAAAAAATAGCCAGTTGTATGACTTAATGTCACTTCTGTGAGTGTTGAATGTTAAAAACTGTATTTGCATTAGCTGTAACTATGACACTTTGTATATAATAAACATTTCAGAAATAAATTTGGTTTTGTATATGATTTTAGATCGTGCACTAATGACATCTGTGGTTTCAACATTAGATGCTAACTAAAATACAAACATACAAACTACTGAATCAAAATGATTTTATTTCAAAATGACTTTGAACACCATTTGTAAATCTAACATTTAGCCAGAAGGCTAGTTTTATCTTTACTTTAAAAAAATCAAGGCTCAACACAGTGCAGACATAACCACATCGCTGGTTTCCTTCTGATGTTCACACAGCTGTAGTGAAAGTGACTGTTGCATGTTTTACAGTCAATTGTCTTGCCGAAATCTGGCTTTCCACAGAGTTTGCATGCTCTCTGTGATTCCAATGCTGGATCCAACCTTCTCGTCAGGAGCTCTGGCAACACGTGGGAAATGAAGGCCTCTTGAGCTTTAGGCAAAGAGTCCTGCAGAAGTTTGTGGTCTTTTAGAACACGCTGCAGAATGAACTCTTTCTCCGTCCACACCACAAAGTCACAGTAGTTAACATCACACACGAACATGTGGAGCTGAATCTGGTGGTAGTATGGGTGTGAGCGCTTCAACATTAACGAGCTGTCTAGACAGAACTTCACATCTTCTGTACTTCCCTGAAGACCATCCCGGTACTTGTAGGGACATTTAATCTCTAACACTCCTTTTCCACAGCAGGTGCATGTAACTATCCCATCTGGGGATGATCCAAGATGTGGCTCAGATGGCTGCACAACTAAACCACAAGTGCTGACTGTGAGTCCTTGGTGGTTTTTTGCCATGAAATCACTATACTGCTGTCTAGCGGTTTGCTCCATATTTTCACCCCAGATAACAGCTGGGACATTCAATGCAGTCTTATTGTACTGCATTATGTCCATTAAGTAATTTTTGCTTATTTTGTCTGTTGTGGACACATGGTGAAATTTTGTACTTGTGATACGACCAGCCCTATGGGTATGCCAGTCCTGTGACTTTGACTGCTGCCTTGTAACCCATTGCAGTTTTTCAAGTTGATGATGCTTAATTGTAGTTTTAAGTCTTTGAAAAGTTTCTTCACTTTTTGCATTTAATTCTTGTGGTGAGAGCTCCCTGAGTGTGGTGTCAAATAAAGCAGTCAAGGGCTCTGGCAAGCCAGTTTGCTCCTCTGTGTCAGTGTCTGATGATGCAGTATCTGTGTCACTGTTGTCCATGCTGGTCAGGACTGCAGCTTCTGGCGCCCCCACCTTCAGTTCGAGGATGTCATCATCAGTCAAGCCTGAGGAAAGGGTAATAAGACATAATTGGGATGCTGTTTAAGTTTTAATGGGTTTTTGTGATTCTCATTCTCCCTTTGTGTAAAGATACAGAATAAATTATTAGAAATTACTTCAAAAGCAATACAATCAATGTACAAGCACAGACAAAAACTTAGATAACACTTGTCATTTGTTACTTGCCTTTGGGTGTGACACAGCTCCTGCTCCTGCTTTCCAAAGCTGCTGGGAGCTGTCTATGTAGCCTCTTTGCCTTGTGGAAACTGATCTTCTTCAGTGGAGCTGGCTTCACTTCTTTCCTGCTCAGGTCTTTCCACACACAGGCCTGTGATGTAACTGCTGCCTTCTCTGTTTTTCCCATCCTAACAGCCAGCTCAACTTTGAATAAAATAGCTGCTGCATGGCTGCAGCATGATCCAAGTCTGGAAATTCAAAAATGCAGAATTAAACATATTTAGACGCTGTAATTCATGGTTCAAATTAACAATTCATTCAAATTCCACAGTATTTTCACATTACATATTATTATTCAAACAAATTGTAGTCAGTAGTGTTGTCACAGTACAAAAATGTCAGTTTTCTGAACAGATACAAGCGTTAATCCACTGATCTCTGTATCAATTTCGGCACAAAAGCAAAACAAAAACACGAATTGTAATAAGAGGTCTCTTTGGACTTTATTGTTTTGCTTCATTTTCACCGTTTAAAAAAATGAGGTCATAATTTATTGTACCCACCACTTATTAATGTTGAAATNATAATATATATAAAGAGAGGGAGACAGAATATGATAAGGTGTTATCATACAATGGGTTAATAGGATTGCATCTGTTTTTCAATAAATTTAATACAATTTAAATTAAAAATAAATTAATTTAATTAAAAAAAAAACAAAGGGTCTAAAGCTTGCAGAAATCTTTGAGTGCATTGCTAGGTTGCTAAATGGTTATTACTGTTAAATGGCATTAGACAAATTAGCCTATACATAACAAATATTTAGCGATCTTAACTATGTATGCAATGTATTTCTAAAAATGTATTGAGCTAACAAGAAAACTGATCTGTAAGACAAAGTCTGTGGTCAGCGGTTTAATCTGTAATGGTAACAGTCTGATGCATACCAGGAAAAACAAAGCTCATGATAGCTTTACAAACCAGCTGAGTAAAGAACTGGTTTTGTTGAACAAAGCCTTTTATCAGCACGACTTACGTGAACATCTTCCACTGCAGCAGCCATGTTGGAATGTCGGAGTCCGTGTTCAGGTAAACAACTGTGCTGTCAATCAAAGTCCAAGGCACTCCTATGTAGGCAAGATCTTTTATAAAGTAACCAATCATGTAAGGGCCGGTGAATCCTTGGTACCCGCCCCCAAACTGACAAAATTAATTTCCGCGCGCGAGCAGAATATTCACTCGAGAGCAAAGCAGCATGCGCGCGTGCGTGTCAGCCACACTCACGCTCATGAGAGCTTCATTCTGCACGCGCGAGGAGTATTATTATGCGCGCCAGTGGTAAATACAAGCGCGAATAGTTGAATTTCGCGTGCGGGTGTTTGATGTGCGCGCGCGAGACGGGGGAATCTTCAGCGGGAGGGGAAAATACACGCGTGGATGTTTAATCTGTGCTCTCTGATTATTGGCAGGATTATAACCTCATAGAGCCATATTAAAGAACATGCTCAAAGTTTTCAGGAAAACTTTTAAACGATGTCGTTGCATTATAGACTGCACTGAAATTTTCATTGCCAGACCGAGTAATCTGACTGCTAGGGCCCAGACATGGTCAAATTACAAACACAGCAACACAATTAAATATTTGATTGGCATCACTCCAGCTGGAGCAATATCCTTCCTGTCACCTAGATGGGGTGGAAGGGTTTCAGACAAACAAATAACAAAAGAATCTGGGCTTTTAGAACTTTTGGAAATCAATGATGAGGTTTTAGCTGATAGAGGGTTTCAAATCCGAGATGAACTTGCAGCTTGTGGAGCAACTCTCCGTATACCTCATTTCACCAAGGGGAAAAAGCAACTCTCTGCTCAGGAGGTTGACTCCTCTAGACAACTGTCTCGTGCCAGGATACATGTGGAACGAGTAATAGGACGCTGGAAAAGCTTTAAGATTTTGCAGACAGTGATTCCTGTGTCACACGTGAACATTCTAGATGAAGTAGTGACTGTTTGTGCTGCTCTAACAAACCTCTGTAATAGTGTTGTTCCCAAAAAAAGCGCCAAAAAATAGCCAGTTGTATGACTTAATGTCACTTCTGTGAGTGTTTATTGTTAAAAATTGTATTTGCATTAGCTGTAACTATGACACTTTGTACATAATAAACATTTCAGAAATAAATTTGGTTTTGTATATGATTTTAGATCGTGCACAAATGACATCTGTGGTTTCAACATTAGATGCTAACTAAAATACAAACATACAAACTACTGAATCAAAATGATTTTATTTCAAAATGACTTTGAACACCATTTGTAAATCTAACATTTAGCCAGAAGGCTAGTTTTATCTTTACTTTAAAAAAATCAAGGCTCAACACAGTGCAGACATAACCACATCGCTGGTTTCCTTCTGATGTTCACACAGCTGTAGTGAAAGTGACTGTTGCATGTTTTACAGTCAATTGTCTTGCCGAAATCTGGCTTTCCACAGAGTTTGCATGCTCTCTGTGATTCCAATGCTGGATCCAACCTTCTCGTCAGGAGCTCTGGCAACACGTGGGAAATGAAGGCCTCTTGAGCTTTAGGCAAAGAGTCCTGCAGAAGTTTGTGGTCTTTTAGAACACGCTGCAGAATGAACTCTTTCTCCGTCCACACCACAAAGTCACAGTAGTTAACATCACACACGAACATGTGGAGCTGAATCTGGTGGTAGTATGGGTGTGAGCGCTTCAACATTAACGAGCTGTCTAGACAGAACTTCACATCTTCTGTACTTCCCTGAAGACCATCCCGGTACTTGTAGGGACATTTAATCTCTAACACTCCTTTTCCACAGCAGGTGCATGTAACTATCCCATCTGGGGATGATCCAAGATGTGGCTCAGATGGCTGCACAACTAAACCACAAGTGCTGACTGTGAGTCCTTGGTGGTTTTTTGCCATGAAATCACTATACTGCTGTCTAGCGGTTTGCTCCATATTTTCACCCCAGATAACAGCTGGGACATTCAATGCAGTCTTATTGTACTGCATTATGTCCATTAAGTAATTTTTGCTTATTTTGTCTGTTGTGGACACATGGTGAAATTTTGTACTTGTGATACGACCAGCCCTATGGGTATGCCAGTCCTGTGACTTTGACTGCTGCCTTGTAACCCATTGCAGTTTTTCAAGTTGATGATGCTTAATTGTAGTTTTAAGTCTTTGAAAAGTTTCTTCACTTTTTGCATTTAATTCTTGTGGTGAGAGCTCCCTGAGTGTGGTGTCAAATAAAGCAGTCAAGGGCTCTGGCAAGCCAGTTTGCTCCTCTGTGTCAGTGTCTGATGATGCAGTATCTGTGTCACTGTTGTCCATGCTGGTCAGGACTGCAGCTTCTGGCGCCCCCACCTTCAGTTCGAGGATGTCATCATCAGTCAAGCCTGAGGAAAGGGTAATAAGACATAATTGGGATGCTGTTTAAGTTTTAATGGGTTTTTGTGATTCTCATTCTCCCTTTGTGTAAAGATACAGAATAAATTATTAGAAATTACTTCAAAAGCAATACAATCAATGTACAAGCACAGACAAAAACTTAGATAACACTTGTCATTTGTTACTTGCCTTTGGGTGTGACACAGCTCCTGCTCCTGCTTTCCAAAGCTGCTGGGAGCTGTCTATGTAGCCTCTTTGCCTTGTGGAAACTGATCTTCTTCAGTGGAGCTGGCTTCACTTCTTTCCTGCTCAGGTCTTTCCACACACAGGCCTGTGATGTAACTGCTGCCTTCTCTGTTTTTCCCATCCTAACAGCCAGCTCAACTTTGAATAAAATAGCTGCTGCATGGCTGCAGCATGATCCAAGTCTGGAAATTCAAAAATGCAGAATTAAACATATTTAGACGCTGTAATTCATGGTTCAAATTAACAATTCATTCAAATTCCACAGTATTTTCACATTACATATTATTATTCAAACAAATTGTAGTCAGTAGTGTTGTCACAGTACAAAAATGTCAGTTTTCTGAACAGATACAAGCGTTAATCCACTGATCTCTGTATCAATTTCAGCACAAAAGCAAAACAAAAACACGAATTGTAATAAGAGGTCTCTTTGGACTTTATTGTTTTGCTTCATTTTCACCATTTAAAAAAATGAGGTCATAATTTATTGTACCCACCACTTATTAATGTGGAATTTATAATAATGACATTTTCAGTAGCATTATTTCATTCCTTTTAAAATACAATGTTTATTGTTCATCGACTGTTTCCTCCTCCACTGCGGTTCAGAGAACCCGAGAGTGTTTAATTAAGTGGCAGAGGATCGCATGTTCTAATGAGTTGATCTTACACCAGCTCCAGTCCAGCTCATAAATCCAGACTGAGCTATAAAATAAAACAGCTGATCATCAAGACCTCATTTGGAGACCTGTAATAACTCGCCCCATCTGATGAGCGGAGCGCAACGAGCGCATTACGCACTAGTGGCTCTGACTGCAGCGTTTATGTCTCAGTTCAGTTCATAAATCCTGACTGAACTACAGAATAAACCAGTTTGGTTGAACAATCTCGGGGTTCTCTGAGCTGCAGCGTTCCCTGCTCCAGACTTTGGACGGGGTGCGCCGCGTCAGGAGTCCGGAACGCTGACCATTACGCGCGAGTCAAAACGCGCGCGCGCGCACACACACACACACACACACACACACACACACACACACACACACACTTGTGCGATTTGAATTTGTCAAAAATGACCGACAATTAAACAAATTTATCTGATAACGCCGCAAAAACCCGGGTCGACCCGCTGGTCGGTACCACCGTTACCGTAACATTCCAATGGTTGTAACGACTTGCAAACAAAGAACCGAGTGTTTAGACAACACTATTGGTTAGTAAACCAGTTCTCTAAACTGTGTTTGTTTTTGTTACACAACAATTACTTCAATTAAATCTGAGCAAGCAAGAAAATAAACGCAGTAGGCTACTCACCCCGCCATGCAGGTACAGTTGGCTGTGAAGACATAGTTCTCTGCTTTGTTTACTATGACCCAAGCCTCATACATAGCAGTCTTGTGTCCTTGTCTTTGGCTGGGAAGGACTTCAGCCTTCAAGACACAAAACTCTGAGTCTATGTCGTGATATTTCACATTCTGAACATGGCCACAGACTACATAATCGTAAGCATCTAACGATTTGTAGGCCCGTAGCTTCTCCCGTGTGTACTCACTGGGCCTCTCCACTAAATATGTATATATATCAGGCCACTGGATATCTGGCCACACAGCTACATCGTCCACCCATTGTGTAATGCTACAGGGATCCGGGAGTCTGTTGCCGTTAGTCAACGTGAGTTTTCTGAGATAATTTTGTAGATTTGTCGGTGATAATCCAGCAGCGTAGCTTGATAAAGCATGATACGACGCCATCTTCCGTTGCCAAGGTGCGCGCGCATTCGCGCTGACGTCATAATGTTGACAAACAGTAAATGGGTCTATAAAGCACAAACAGACAAAACAGGAGAAAAGATACAACAGCAACAAACAGCATCTGAATACACAACAGCTGTTAGAACGTCTACAGTAAAGACTGATTCAGGATGAGTTCAGTGTCAACCACAGCCTCAGTCAATGTGTCTGAAAACACCTGAGTCGTCTTTATGTGAGCACCTTGTGATCACCTGTGTGTATATATGCGCGCTTGTTTATGTAAGGTTTCTCTATTGAAACATTCAATAATAAGTTAGAGGAGCCACAGACCCGCCCCCAAGGCCCACGGAGGACGCGGAGGAGGTCCAGGCCCCAGACGTCCAGAGGACACCCAGGACACGGACACCCCAGGGAGATCGCCATCAGGGCAGCTGCAAACCCCCCCCCCACCCCAGCAAATGGGCTTTTACCTTTGCACACAAAGAAGCAACAGACCCATTATATTATTTATTTTAGAAATATGAGCGGTAACGAGTTTACTTTTCTCTGACAGTGCACAAGAGTAAGTCATGGTCTCAGGTATTTTAGATTTTGTAACTCGTATTTTATTTTAATGCAGCCTGATTTGACTTTGAACGTATCCTGTTTTACTTGATGAAGGTGATGTTGATTATTAGAATTTCTGCACTCTGATATTTAACCTGTTTAGAGGCCTTATGTTTACAGTTAGTTAAAGATGTGTTACTTACAGCAGTAAGTGTTTGTCAGTTGTCATTTTGAATTTTTGTTCCTAATATTGTGCCAGCAAGTTTTTGTTTTTTTTCTCTTGAAGAAGTGTTGAAATTAAAGTGATTTATGGTTCATTCTTTTCAGATCAACAGCCATTAGCCCTCATCATTACTACAATGTGACATTTACAGTCAGTCATGTGATCGGTATCAGTGATCAGTATCGGACCCAAAAATGTTAATAATAATAACAATGCATCAGTTTTATATAGCGCTTTTCTAGGTCACTCAAAGACGCTTTACAGAGTTGCATCATTCATTCACACAGTCATTCTCACCGGTGGTGGTAAACTACGACAGACGTCTGTAGCCACAGCTGCCCTGGGGCAGACTGACAGAAGAGAGGCTGCCATTCTGACCATCGGCCCTTCTGACCACCACCAACATTCACACACAGTCACACTCACAGTCACACAGTAAGGTGGGTGAAGTGTCTTGCCCAAGGACACAACGACAATCTAACCCAGCCAGGGCTGGGGATGGAACCGGTGACCCTCTGGTTACCAGACCGGCCACTCTCCCAACTGAGCTAGTGCCGCCCCAAAAATGTTCCCATATGATGAAATAAACAGTTTTATGAGTTTAGGTAAAACTTTGTTTTGTCTGCTGGTGAAGGTTCTCAGTCATCCAGGTCATGATGACATTTGTCGTTTAGCAGCATGAGTGACACACAGTATTGTTGGTGCCTCGCCGCCTCCCAGATTACATATAGAGACAAAAGAGCCGGGGTCCTTGCCGTCCAATGGGAGCAGAGATTGTGGTTGTAATACACAGACATTCACACACTGTCAGAGAAGCACACACACACTTAGCGGGCTGATTGACGTGCAGCTTTTGGCTTGAGCACAGCTTAATCCTGCTGCTTTCACAGATGGACCCAGTCTTCTTCTCTTTGTCTGGGTGTCACAAGCAGTGGACACACACACACACACACACACACACACACACACACACACACACACAC
>SSNR01000343.1:24226-67900 GCA_006937965.1 Callopanchax toddi
CTCTCCACTAAATATGTATATATATCAGGCCACTGGATATCTGGCCACACAGCTACATCGTCCACCCATTGTGTAATGCTACAGGGATCCGGGAGTCTGTTGCCGTTAGTCAACGTGAGTTTTCTGAGATAATTTTGTAGATTTGTCGGTGATAATCCAGCAGCGTAGCTTGATAAAGCATGATACGACGCCATCTTCCGTTGCCAAGGTGCGCGCGCATTCGCGCTGACGTCATAATGTTGACAAACAGTAAATGGGTCTATAAAGCACAAACAGACAAAACAGGAGAAAAGATACAACAGCAACAAACAGCATCTGAATACACAACAGCTGTTAGAACGTCTACAGTAAAGACTGATTCAGGATGAGTTCAGTGTCAACCACAGCCTCAGTCAATGTGTCTGAAAACACCTGAGTCGTCTTTATGTGAGCACCTTGTGATCACCTGTGTGTATATATGCGCGCTTGTTTATGTAAGGTTTCTCTATTGAAACATTCAATAATAAGTTAGAGGAGCCACAGACCCGCCCCCAAGGCCCACGGAGGACGCGGAGGAGGTCCAGGCCCCAGACGTCCAGAGGACACCCAGGACACGGACACCCCAGGGAGATCGCCATCAGGGCAGCTGCAAACCCCCCCCCCACCCCAGCAAATGGGCTTTTACCTTTGCACACAAAGAAGCAACAGACCCATTATATTATTTATTTTAGAAATATGAGCGGTAACGAGTTTACTTTTCTCTGACAGTGCACAAGAGTAAGTCATGGTCTCAGGTATTTTAGATTTTGTAACTCGTATTTTATTTTAATGCAGCCTGATTTGACTTTGAACGTATCCTGTTTTACTTGATGAAGGTGATGTTGATTATTAGAATTTCTGCACTCTGATATTTAACCTGTTTAGAGGCCTTATGTTTACAGTTAGTTAAAGATGTGTTACTTACAGCAGTAAGTGTTTGTCAGTTGTCATTTTGAATTTTTGTTCCTAATATTGTGCCAGCAAGTTTTTGTTTTTTTTCTCTTGAAGAAGTGTTGAAATTAAAGTGATTTATGGTTCATTCTTTTCAGATCAACAGCCATTAGCCCTCATCATTACTACAATGTGACATTTACAGTCAGTCATGTGATCGGTATCAGTGATCAGTATCGGACCCAAAAATGTTAATAATAATAACAATGCATCAGTTTTATATAGCGCTTTTCTAGGTCACTCAAAGACGCTTTACAGAGTTGCATCATTCATTCACACAGTCATTCTCACCGGTGGTGGTAAACTACGACAGACGTCTGTAGCCACAGCTGCCCTGGGGCAGACTGACAGAAGAGAGGCTGCCATTCTGACCATCGGCCCTTCTGACCACCACCAACATTCACACACAGTCACACTCACAGTCACACAGTAAGGTGGGTGAAGTGTCTTGCCCAAGGACACAACGACAATCTAACCCAGCCAGGGCTGGGGATGGAACCGGTGACCCTCTGGTTACCAGACCGGCCACTCTCCCAACTGAGCTAGTGCCGCCCCAAAAATGTTCCCATATGATGAAATAAACAGTTTTATGAGTTTAGGTAAAACTTTGTTTTGTCTGCTGGTGAAGGTTCTCAGTCATCCAGGTCATGATGACATTTGTCGTTTAGCAGCATGAGTGACACACAGTATTGTTGGTGCCTCGCCGCCTCCCAGATTACATATAGAGACAAAAGAGCCGGGGTCCTTGCCGTCCAATGGGAGCAGAGATTGTGGTTGTAATACACAGACATTCACACACTGTCAGAGAAGCACACACACACTTAGCGGGCTGATTGACGTGCAGCTTTTGGCTTGAGCACAGCTTAATCCTGCTGCTTTCACAGATGGACCCAGTCTTCTTCTCTTTGTCTGGGTGTCACAAGCAGTGGACACACACACACACACACACACACACACACACACACACACACACACACACACACACACACAAGCTATACAGTTCCATGTACTTTAGTTTACTGGGAATGGATGCTGCTGTATGGGTTCTAATCCCCTCTGAAACCCTCCCTCTTTACTATGGCCACCCCTGCTACCGTAAACACACACACACACACACATACACACACACACACACACACACACACACACACACACACACACACACACACGTATGCACAAATGAACACAAGCATCAACACATTGGTCATTAGAAAAACAAAGGAGGTCAATGTTACAGCAGGCAGCTGTGTCCTGGTTTAATCCTTGTTGTGAAGACAGAGGCAAAAATCAGTCATGTTTATTCAAATACAGCCTTTCTGGGTATAATTCACAAGTTAGACCAAAACACAAAGAACTGACAAGAGAAATACAAGCAGGAAAAGAAGCTATAGAAAATATAACTGATGCGCAGAATATCACCTAAAATCCTTTTTGAAAACATGAGATTTGAGCAGCAGTTTAAAAAAGACCAAAGGGGCCCAGTGCTCTGTGGGTAGGGGTCCGGAGGGTTTATGTTATAAAACCCTTCTGTGCTGCTGCTGTAATGGTCATGAAGCTCCTGTCAGAAAGAGCTTGGAACTCAAAAAGACCTTACTGGAAAATTAAGATCGATAGATAAAGGTATTGATCCTCAGGGGGAAACTCTGGGAAAGTCAAATTCCAGCATATTGACAGAAGGCAGTTTCATCAAATATGAGTCTAAAAGTTATAAAAGACACAAAATTAACAACAATAAGAAGGATAAACAGTACATACACAGTACATACACAGTACATCAAATCAAATCAAACTTTATTTCTATAGCACCTTTCATGCCCCAGCCAGCAACACAAAGTGCTTGACAGATTAAAATGACCCATACAACCCACATTCCCTCCCTTTCCCACACATAGAACAATGATGACACTCTCCCCTCCCAGTCCACAACCCATTCCCAGGCACACACACACATCAAAACCACAGTAAACACTATGTTGAGCTCAGATGGCTCCAGTAATATATATATTATAACATATACAGTACATATACAGCACAGCATTCCATTCGGCAGCATTCCAAGTCGGGCAGCCCAGGCCACCTTCTCCCCGGCCAAGTCCACCAGCTCCTCAGCTGGGACGCCCAGGCGTTCCCAGGCCAAACTGAAGATGTATTTCCTCCAGCTTGTCCTGGGTCGACCCGGGGGCCTCCTGCCGGCAGGACATGCCCAGAACACCTCCCGAGGGAGGCGTCCAGGAGGCATCCTAACAAGATGCCCGAACCACCTCAACTGGCTCCTTTCGATATGGAGGAGCAGCGACTCTACTCCGAGTCTCTCCCGAATGTCCGAGCTTCTCACCCTATCCCTAAGGCTGAGCCCGGCCACCCTGCGGAGGAAACTCATTTCGGCCGCTTGTATCCGCGATCTCGTTCTTTCGGTCATTACCCAAAGCTCATGACCAGGTGAGGATTGGGAGGTAGATCGACCGGTAAATCGAGAGCCTTGCTTTCTGGCTCAGCTCCTTCTTCACCACAACAGACCGGTTCAGCGTCCATCACTGCAGACGCTGCCCCAATCCGCCTGTCCATCTCCCGCTCCCTCCTTCCCTCACTCGTGAACAAGACCCCGAGATACTTGAACTCCTCCACTTGAGGCAGGACCTCTCTCCCGACCCGGAGTTGGCAATCCACCTTTTTCCGGTCAAGAACCATGGCCTCAGACTTGCAGGTGCTGATCCTCATCCCAGCCGCTTCACACTCGGCTGTGAACCTCCCCAGTAAGAGCTGTAGGTCAGAGCCTGATGAAGCTAGGAGGACCACATCATCTGCAAAAAGCAGAGACGAGATTCTCCTGTCACCAAACTCAACACCCTCCCCACTACGGCTGCTCCTAGAAATCCTGTCCATAAAGGTTCTGAACAGGACCGGAGACAAAGGGCAGCCCTGGAGGAGTCCAACCCTCACTGGGAACAGGTCCGACTTACTGCCGGCTATGAGGACCAGACTCACACTCCTCTGGTACAGGGACTGAATGGCCCTTAACAAAAGACCATCCACCCCGTACTCCTGGAGCGCCCCCACAGGGTGTCCCTGGGGACACGGTCATAAGCCTTCTCCAAATCCACAAAACACATGTGGACTGGTTGGACAAACTCCCATGACCCCTCCATCACCCTAGCGAGGGTAAAGAGCTGGTCCACAGTTCCACGACCAGGACCAAAACCACATTGCTCCTCTTCTATCTGAGGTTCAACTATCGACCGGACCCTCCTCTCCAGGACCCTGGAGTAGACCTTCCCAGGGAGGCTGAGGAGTGTGATCCCCCTATAGTTTTATCTTCTTCCAGCTTCCTTAGAGAGCGGACGCACATTCTCTTCTCTCCCTTTTGTGTTTCCCCTGCAGCTGTCTTGTCTTGTCTAACCTGAGTAACCTCCTCATTCCTTCTGGACAAATATTTTTTCTTCAACATGGATCTGTTTTGCTGGTTTTCTCAAAATTTTGGATATACCGTATTTGCTCGCATATAAGACGAGGTTTTTTTCATTAAAAATAATTTTGAAAAGGGGGGGGTCGTCTTACTATCGCGCCCCAGCAGGGGGCGCATGCTTTATGTTCAAACGGCAGAAGCGCCGCCAGCAGGAAGCAGCTCTTAGACTGCGAGCGGTCCCAGACGTCCGCTCCACCTCAAAGTTACAGGTCTATTGAGGATTAAAACACCTGATGTCAAAGTCCAGCTCCAGCCAGATCAACTTCTGGCGTTTTCAGACTAGTTTGGGTTTTTGGTTCGGTCCGGTTCTGTTTAGTACGTATGGAGCCGACACCTTCTGTGGGACCCGCTGCAGCTGCAGTGTTCTCAGCGTGAGCTCTGTACAGGTGAGCGCGTCACTCTATTCACACACGCATTCATCCTCAAGCCTGAAAAACACCTGAGAATCCAGCGCTGCCTGACGTCCACAGGACCCGGTTCTGAAGCTGCGCGCGCACACACACACACACACACAGTCTCACACACACACACACACACACACACACACACAGTCTCACACACAGTCACACACAGTTTTTTCTGAAGATCAGTCTTGAAAAATGGGGGTCGTCTTATAATCAGGGTTGTCCTATATTCGGGCAAATACGGTATTTTCTTCCACTTTCAAAATGGAGAGGGCTTCTCCGACTCGGCCGACAGGGACGCACGCTGCGTCTCTGGAGGACTGCTCTTTTGGATTAATGAGGTTCGGGTCTACGCTCATTGGCGTCTGCGGGGGCTTGATTCACCTGAAAATAACGGAGCTGCTGGAGCGATTGGCAGGTGTCCTGCACTTCAGGAGGGGCTGATTTGTGCTTTGAACACTGAAACGCTCACGGTGAAGGAGTCGTTCTGGAGGACTGGCTGCTAACGAACTCTGGAGCGGAGCAAGCTACAACTGAGGGGTCTGACTGTCAGATCAGTGGGGATGGCCATGATTCAGCTGTTTGGAGGGGTGAAGCCAGCAGAACCAACAGTAATGAACAATAAGGCAGTGGAGAAAACATGGCTACTGCCTGGCACAAAAAACTTGTAATCTTATCTGTGCCCTTGAACAACTCCACGCTACAGAATGAATGGAGCAGCTGCTCTGACTCTCCCTCCTTTCTACGTTCTCCTCCTATCTCCTCCTTCACCCCTGCTGGGGGGGGGGGGGGGGGGGTGCAGGCGTGCAGCTGCATCAGCACTGAAGTCTGAGCCTGCTGGCAGAGTTCCTGGTCCCGCCCACCTTCCCCGATGTGTTTTTAACTGTGGACTGTCAGTGTATTGTTTCCTGTATCAGAGGTTTCTTCCTCATCCTTCCTTGTCGTTAGCCCTTTTCTTACCTGCTCCCATTTTTTCCCTTTTATTGTTTTGCCCAAATATATTATTGAAGTTTTCCCTAAAACTGTTCTGCCCAAGCCCAAATATTGTATTTAAGTTTGCCCCAATATTTCTCTCTGCCCAAGCCCAAGTAAATGTCCAACTTTAACTCATAATTTACAATGTAGATCCCCTGATGGTACCCCAAATCTCTGTTTTGTTTTTTATTAACAATGTTTTCTCTGTTTTGTTTTTTTGTTTATATTGTTTGTTTGTTTTTTGATTGATTGATTATTTTATTCAGTAATAACATCTCATAAAACAAAAACACAGAGTGGGGAAAAAAAAGAGCTAACAACAACTTAAAAAGATGAACCAAGATTATCACAGACAGTTCCCACGTCCTCTTATAGATAAATAATAATACATTTACATAATGTTATTAACTGAAAGGGTATAGGCTGAAGTATAACTTATTAAAGCCTACCATCACAATCACAACCTGTTTACCACTGTCTTGAAAGCTACAGCTGAGACATTTTTCATCATTAACAAAACAGAAAAAGAAATGATAGAAATATAGACATTATCATGATAAATTTTCCTGTGCACGGTAATTTGTTGCAGTTACAATTTGTTGTGGTATACCACAGCCAGAGTGTGCAGATCAACAATATCGGAGAATTTTAAAATGTTTAAATGTATAAAGATAGGGTTTGTAGGTGCTAAATAGTTAACATGATTAATAATTCGAACTGCCTTTTTTTGAAGTAAAAATATAGTTTAAGTATTTGCTCTGTAATTGTTTCCCCATATTTCTGCACCGTAGTTCAGATATGGAAGAATAAATGAATTATAAAGTACAAGAAGTGATTTTGTATCTAGAACAAATCTCAGTCTACTCAGCAATCCAACATTTTTGGATATTTTTTACTTTAAATCCTTTATATGTGGCTTCCAGCTTAGTTTTTTATCCACAGTAATTCCTAAGAATTTATAGGTTTGTACTTGTTCAATTTCTTTACCCTCAATTTTAATTTTAATTTGATTGTTAATTTTTCTATTCCCAAATATAATATATTTTGTTTTTGTCAAATTCATAGAAAGTTTCTTAGAATCAAACTAACCTTTTAAAGCAGCCAGTTCTTTCTCCACTGTGCCCACAAGCTGATTTAGGTCATCACCTGAGCAGTAGAGGCTGGTGTCATCAGCATAGAGCAAACAATTTACTTCATCCAGAACCTCACACACATCATTAATATACATCATAAATAGTTTAGGTCCCAATATGGAGCCTTGTGGGACTCCATGACTTATAAACTCCTTTTTTGATTCCACATTGTTTATGAGTACATACTGATCTGAATTGCTGAGATAACTTTACTTACTTACTTACTAACACACCCTCTGGTCCCCCTTCTTAAAAATGGGAATCACCACCCCGGTCTGCCACTCCACAGGAACTGCCCCCGATGACCACGCAATGTTGCAGAGACGTGTCAACCACGACAGTCCTACAACATCCATCGCCTTGAGATACCCAGGTCTGATCTCATCCACCCCCGGGGCTCCGCCGCTGTGTAGTTGTTTGACTACCTCAGCGACTTCTGCCCCAGAGATTGGACAGTCCGTCCCCAGGTCTCCCAGCTCTGGTTCCTCATAGGAATGCGCGTCGGTGGGATTGAGGAGCTCCTCAAAGTATTCCTTCCACCGCCCGACTATAGCCCTAGTTGACGTCAGCAGCTCCCCGTCCCCACTGTAAACAGTGTGAGTGAGTTACCGCCTTCCTCCCCTGAGGCGCCGGATGGTTTGCCAGAACCTCTTTGGAGCCGACCGATAATCTTTCTCCATGGTCTCACCAAACTCCTCCCACGCCCGAGATTTTGCCTCAGAAACTGCCATCGCTGCACTCCGCTTGGCCCTCCGATACCCATCAGCTGCCTCTGGAGACCCACAGACCAGCCACACCCTGTAGGCCTCCTTCTTCAGCCTGACGGCTCCCCTAACCTCTGGTGTCCACCAGCGGGTACGGGGGTTTCCGCCACGATTGGCACCGGCTACCTTGCGACCACAGCTAGCAACAGCCGCCTCAACAATCGCAGAGCGGAACAAGGCCCATTCGGACTCAATGTCCCCCACTGCTCTCGGGACGCGGTCGGAGCTCTGCTGGAGGTGGGAGTTGAAGACCATCTTGACAGGCTCTTCTGCCAGGCGTTCCCAGCAGACCCTCACTATACGTTTGGGTCTACCAGGTCTGCCATCTGATCCAACTCACCACCAGGTGGTGATCAGCTGACAGCTCCGCTCCTCTCTTCACTCGAGTGTCCAAAACATACGGTCTCAGGTCAGATGATACAACTATAAAGTCAATCATCGACCTGTAACCTAGGCTGCCCTGGTACCAGGTGTACCGGTGGGCATCCTTATGTTCCAACATGGTGTTCGTTATGACCAAACTGAGACTGGTACAGAAGTCCAAAAACAGAACACCACTCGAGTTCAGATTGGGCGGGCCGTTCCTCCCAATCACGCCCCTCCAGGTCACGCTGTCATTGCCCACGTGAGCATTGAAGTCCCCCAGCAGGACTATGGAGTCCCCAGTAGGAGCGCTATCCAGCACTCGTCCCAGGGACTCCAAAAAGGGTGGGTACTCTGAGCTGCTATTTGGTGCATAAGCACAAACAACAGTCAGGACCCGTTCCCCAACCCGAAGGCGTAGGGAAGCTGCCCTTTCGTCCCCCGGGGTAAACCCCAACATACAGGCAGAGAGTCTTGGGGCTAACAGAAAGCCCCCCCCAGCCCTCCCCCTCTCACCCGGATCAACTCCAGCATAGAAGAGAGTCCAACCCCTCTCCAGGACTCGGGTTCCAGAGCTAACGCTATGTGTCGAGGTGAGCCCGACTATATCTAGCCGGTATCGCTCAGCCTCTTCCACAAGCTCCAGCTCCTTCCCCGCCAGAGAGGTGACGTTCCATGTCCCGATAGCCAGTTTTCCTGTCCGGGGATCGGACCGCCAAAGCTCCCACCTCGGTCTGCCACCTGATCCACAATGCACCTGACCCTTCACGTTCCTCCTGCAGGTGGTGGGCCCACAGTTGGATGAACCCATGTATCCGGTTCGGGCTGGACCCGGCCGGGCCCCATGGGCGAAAGCCCGGCCACCAGGCGCTCGCTCACGGGCCCCAACCCCAGGCCTGGCTCCAGGGTGAGACCCCGGTAACCCTCCAGGCTGGGTACTCGAACTCTTTGGTTTCTCTTCATGAACGGTCTTCTGAACCGTTCTTCGTCTCACCCCTCCCCTAGGACCAATTTGCCATGGGAGACCCTCCCAGGAGCACAAGTGCCCCAGACAACATGGCTCCTAGGATCGTTAGGGCACTCAGACTCCTCCACCACGATAAGGTGACGGTTAACGGAGGAGAATCAAATCACCAAATACTACTGTGAGAAGAGTTGTGATTATCACAGATGGATCTAAGAGAGGAGGGAAGTAGAGTGCTGATAGCTACTGATAAGCCCTGATATCTAGCTGAATGTTTAAAATAAAGAAAAAATAAACAGTAAAACAAAAATATGTTTGTCAGAAAACAAAGTCCTCTGAGGGGTTTCACATTCAGAACGTAAACCAGTGATGTCCAATCTTTTCAAGACAAAGGGAAAAATTACCAAGTATAAAGTCCTAAGTCACAAAAATGTGTATTGAAACATGAAGAAATAATAATTCTATTGTGATTTTTTTTCATTTCTAGGTGGTCAACAATATAATAAACATGTCACCTTTAACAGAACAAAGTGTTAGTTTCTGTAGAAAAGGATCAGTAGATCTCTGTAGACATAAAGGCTCTGATAGGTTGACTTCATTAAAAGAAACATGAATTTTATTGGCTGATTGTTTTCTGGTTTCTTGGTCTTGAATTTAAGTTTGAGTCCAGCAGAAACAAGAACTGGATCCTGGTCTTTCTTCAGAAATGCTGAAAGTATATTTTTATTTACTTAGTACTTTATTTATTTTCTTAGTAGCTACTTTACTTAGTCAGGTTCATTGAATGGAGCTCATCATTAAAGTCAGTCAGGGTTTGTGGTTCTTTTTACCAGGAAATTAAAGTTAAAGTTAAACATCCTGGCTAACAAAAATCTACTTAACCATTTTCACTTAAAAATATTTTAATGTACCTGTATTTTTGTATTACCTCTGGTCAGTATCCTGATCATTCATCCAGACATGCTGGAACTCCTCCGGTAAACTCCGGTTCGGTAAAGTTCCTCCAGGTCAGACTCATCACGGCCAGCGTCTGAACACACTCTAAACTCTCGGGTTTGGATGAATAAAGACGTTTCTGCTCATCCCAGTAGCTTTGTCCGTTCTGTCTGTAGTGAAGGAGAGAGAGTCTTCTCTTCCTCTGTCTGTGACACACCTCCTTCTCCCCCTTGAGGAGGTGTTCGCTCCACTGTATTCAGCTGGAGTCCTGGTGAGGTGTTCTGATTGGAGGAGAGAATGAAGTTCAGAGCAGACTGGTAGGAGGTGGAGAGATGAAATCTGAGTCCTCCTCTGGTTAAAGCTGGTTCTTCACGTTTGACATAGATGTCTTCTTTAACTCCTCTCTCAGACCATCGGTCTTCTCTGTCCAAAATGTGGACGTTTTCAAAGGTGTGTCCCTTGTCTCTGAGGTGGACTGCTGAGTCCTGGCCTGATGATGTGTCTCTCCTGTGTTGAGACATGTTCTTGTGTAGTTGTTGTTTAGTGTCTCCAGTGTAAAGGTCTGAACAGTCCTCAGAAACAACACCACTGGTCTTCTGTCTGGGAGTCTTGTCCTCAGGATGGACCAGTTCCTGTCTGAGGGTGTTGTTGGGTTGGAACTTTACTGGGATGCTGTGTTTGGAGAAAACTCTTCTCAGTGTCTCTGAGACTCCTGCTACGTATGGGATGACGGAGCTTTAGCGCTTGTTGTCCTTGTCTTTTGTAGCTGCTGTGGAGTCTTTTCCAGATTTCTTTCTTGATTTAGTGAAGGCCCAGTTTGGGTACCTGCAGGTCTGGAGAGCTTCTTTGACGTGTTTCTGTTCCTTTTGTTTCTCTTCAGTTCTGGTGGAATGTTCTCAGCTCGGTGGTGTAAAGTCCTGATAACTGATAGTGTGTGCCCCAGTGGGTGATGGGAGTCAAAATGCAGGTACTGGTCTGTGTGAGGAGGTTTCCTGTAAACCTCAGTGCTGAGACTTCCATCCTGTTGGATTTGTACAGCGCAGACCAAGAAGGGCAGTTTGTGGTTGTGTGCGTCCTCCCTACTAACAGCCACACAACAGTAGTGGACCAACTTTAGTTCTTTAAACTATCAAATGTTTAGCTGCCAAACTCAGGTTGAGTTGACAGATTGATGCATGAACTTCTACAGGGTAAGTAGGCAGATCATTAGGTGCATTCCTGATGAGGCTTAAGAGTGGCCACAGAAATCCACCCCTGCTCTTTCAGTCTGCAGCTCTCCCAGCCTGGTCTCTGCTCTGACAAATGGCCTTCTCCCTCCCTAGGCTTCCTATTACACTTTTTCTCAGTTGCTAAGACACATTTCCTGAAAACTGCTCTCAGTTTCTCCAAAGTTTGAACACAAAATCCAATTTTCAAGCTAAATTCACAAAATCTCAGACTCTTCTTGCAAAACCAAACTTTCACCTCAAAACAGTTCAATCTGTGCCCAAAACTGAACTTTGTTGTCAAATCGAGCCCCGAGTCAATCACAGTGATAAACACTAAGAACAGTCACTAAACACTACGGAGAAAACTAGAAAACACAACGCTCAGGACATGAAGCTGAGAAATACATCTTTATTGTTCACTGTAGGTGAAATGCATGTTGGGAAACTAAAATAACTGAGCATTTAGCTCTGGAACAAAAAGACTGAACAGAGATCTGGAGCATTTCCACGTAGCTCTGGTAAAACCAACAGGGATCTGATGAGTTGATACTTGTGTACAGTAAGACCATGTACGTAAAAATAAGGTACAAAAATATACAAATACTACCTCAGAGCGTTACTCAGCATCGTGTCTCTACTGGGTCAGGACACAGGACTTCGTCCATCACAGGACACATGCTGTCTGACCAGGTAACGGGTCTCATTCACTGCATTGAGGGTTTTTCAGTCTAGAGGTCCAGTGGGGTTTTACGGATGGGCGGGGCTTACCAGCTCTACAGTATGATGTCATACAGTCATTCTGTCAACATTACATACTGTACTATGATGTCAGAAGAAGGTCATTAGTTCTCTGCTCTAAACCCTCAGACTGGTGGACTCAGTGAATCTACTGGTGTCCAGTTGTAGCCTTTGTCCCGCCTCCCTCATGCTCAGACCATGGACCAGAACCTGGCCAATCACAGCAGCTCTGATGTCATCAGATATTACTGTTCTTTGTCTTCCTGACCACCTCGACCTCCTCTGACACCAACTCTTCCTCAGAGTTCTGTCCATTAGGGCCTCACAAACCAGTGCTCTGAACTGGTTACTGTGGATGTTCCCTTACATCATCAGACACCAGTGGGACCAGTTGGACTTGTAGTGTTCCAGTGGTGACACCAGGGCTTTCATTGTGTTTGACTTTAGTCACCTGTGTTCACTATTATGCAGCACACGTGCACACAATGAAAATGTGTTGAGAAGTTGTGTCTGAACAGCTGATGGTTTTGTCTAAACAGAGACTGATTCAGTCAGTGGGTTCAGACGACTGGTTTAGTGTTCAGCTACTGGGAAAAACTGTAAACGTCATCAATGAAACACTTTGATTTTATTCACTTTGTTTGGACTCATTTTATACTCTGTGTGTGTGTGTGTGTGTGTGTGTGTGTGTGTGTGTGTGTGTGTGTGTGTGTGTGCGCGCCCTCTATCTCCAGTCGAGTTTTGTTACTTCGTTAAGTGCGTTGCCCGTTAAGAAAATGACTCTCTATTTGCATATTTTAATGAAATCGCTAGAATTTAGAATGAATCACTTCCTGAATTTATGTGGTAATTATATGGCATCTGTCCTTGACTTGGCAGCCTAACCCACCCATGAATCAAGTCCTCCCCGTCTGGAGATGAGGACAAAGTTCTGCTGACACCTCCACTTACCCTTCAATTAGCCTGGCTTGTGGTTTTCTCCTGAAACTAAATGACACCCTGTCAGCCGGTCTCTGTCATCAGGCCCAGAGACGAGCTGATCAGAGAGGTGTGGGTGGAAAGGGTGTGTGTGTGTGTGTGTGTCTTATAGGATAGAAAACTTTTAGGATAAATTGGATAAACACGATGACGACTTTAGACTTGCTGCATCGTTCTTGATGTCTAACAAAATGGAAAGAGAGCAGTGTTACCTCGCAGGATGAAATCCACAGTAAATGTACAGCGTGGGGTTGAATGTTTCATATTTAATAGGGCTGGAGGATAATTCAGTGACAGTTTATAGCTATCGATAGACGAGTGGCGAGATAGAAAAGACTGGGTTGATAAAAATTAAATTAAAAAGTTTCCTCTTTATTGTGATTATATCTAATCAGTGAATGTAACACTAGAGTCATTATTTACTTCTAACCAATGAAAAGCACACACCCAGGCAGTATCTGCAGACAACATGGCAGACAGGCTCCTCCTTGTCTTTGGGTCAGAGGTCACGTGACTTGTTTTATTCTTACAATTCAAAACAAGTCACGTCATTTAGATTTGAACTTAAGAGTTGTTAGATTTTGCATAACTCAGTTTTACAGACTTTGTTCTGTAACGTACTTCAGTAAAACCACACAGTGCTACTTCCCTAGCTAGTGACCACTGCCCTGTGGCCTGCTGGGTAACTGAGTTCTTCCTGACCTTTCTTCAGAACAGTGACCAAATGTCCTCTTTTGCCCAGATGAGCACATCCTGCCTGGAGCATCCGAAGGGATTTCCAGAGTGATGAAAATGTCCGGGTTTGATCATTTTTATTAGCACCAGTAGAGGAATAGAGATAATTAGAAACCTCTAAAATTAGGTAAAATAAAAATGCTTCAGCTGGGATTCAAACCTGCAGTCCTCCAGTTCCAGGACCAACACCTTAACCCACTGAGCTGCTGAACACAGCTCCCATTAAAGACAAGGAGAGCAGAACTCCATAGAGAGATCTTCTGTCTGAGCGGGGAGCTGGAGCAGAGGAGGTCTGCAAGACAGACACACACCAGTTACACAGTTCCTGACCCACCAAGAACAACAGCTTCCTCTCATGGCTACATTTTATATTCATAAGTGTACATTTAAAGGTGTTAATGAAAGACTTTTTTGTCTTCATTTTCTTAAGGATGTGGAACTTTACAAACATCAACACAAGCTCTCCATTGTGGGGATGGAATTCCGTCAACTGGGACAAAAGAGGGAAAAATCCTTTAGATCTCTCTCTTTCTCGCTTGCTCACGTGTAAAAAAAAATGTGAGAATACTGAAGGTCATGGGCGCAATTTTGCAAGCAGCGTTCTATGGCGCGCTGCTTCAGGAACGAATCCTGTACAAGACTGGCCTAAACCATGGCGCGCCTGCGGCGCGGCGCTCAGCCTTTAGCATGGACGGGGAGACGTGTCCTGACCAATACCCAGCGATCCAATTGTGCAGAAATAATGCTGCATCCCCACGAATAAAAATACAGCACTCAGAAAGATTATCTATCAGCTCCAAAGAGGTTCTGGCAAACCATCGGGCGCCTCAGGGGAGGAAGGCAGCAACTCCCTCACACTGTTTACAGTGGGGACGGGGAGCTGCTGACGTCAACTGGGGCTATAGTCGGGTGGTGGAAGGAATACTTTGAGGAGCTCCTCAATCCCACCGACGCGCATTCCTATGAGGAACCAGAGCTGGGAGACCTGGGGACGGACTGTCCAATCTCTGGGGCAGAAGTCGCTGAGGTAGTCAAACAACTACGCAGCGGCGGAGCCCCGGGGGTGGATGAGATCCGACCTGGGTATCTCAAGGCGATGGATGTTGTAGGTCTGTCGTGGTTGACACGTCTCTGCAACATTGCGTGGTCATCGGGGGCAGTTCCTGTGGAGTGGCAGACCGGGGTGGTGGTTCCCATTTTTAAGAAGGGGGACCAGAGGGTGTGTTCCAACTATAGGGGAATCACACTCCTCAGCCTCCCTGGGAAGGTCTACTCCAGGGTCCTGGAGAGGAGGGTCCGGTCGATGGTTGAACCTCAGATAGAAGAGGAGCAGTGTGGTTTTGGTCCTGGTCCTGGAACTGTGGACCGGCTACTTTTGAAGTTCATCATGTCTTCCTTTCTTTAACAAAATAATAGCGTTCTTTTTGTTCAGACTTGTAAAAGGTGTAGGTAAGTTCTTATTTACCTTTTTTATGTTGACATGTTTCGACCATCGACTGCGGCCTTCATCAGAAGTGTCACCGGTGTTATGGCGACACCAGAAAGACTGACAAGGATCATGAAACAAAAAGCAGA
Organism: Callopanchax toddi; assembly: GCA_006937965.1. Lineage (NCBI taxonomy): Eukaryota > Metazoa > Chordata > Actinopteri > Cyprinodontiformes > Nothobranchiidae > Callopanchax > Callopanchax toddi. The sequence goes on from SSNR01000343.1 coordinate 39,432, forward strand.
ACAAGAAAACCTATCACATCATGGACTGGAGGGGCAGGGACAATCATTCACACAGAGAGCAGTAGGTGCAAGCATTGGATCAGAGACAGCATCGAAATACGGAAGAGGGAGAAGTGGACCATGAATCGAGACGAGGGGGCGTACCAGCTGTCACGTACCTGGGATTCCCTACTCCAGAGACCATCTAGTGGAGGTGGGCGTGACCGGACCAGTAGACCTGACAGTTCAGGGTCAGCCACGCCCACCGGGAGAACAGCTGATAAAGACGCGTCACCATAACACCGATGACACTTCTGATGAAGACCGCAGTCGACGGTCAAAACATGTCAACATAAAAAAGGTAAATAAGAATTTATACCTTTTACATGTCTGAACAAAAAGAACGCTATTATTGGCTGTGTGTGGACCAGCTCTTTACCCTCGCTAGGGTGATGGAGGGGTCATGGGAGTTTGTCCAACCAGTCCACATGTGTTTTGTGGATCTGGAGAAGGCTTATGACCGTGTCCCCAGGGACACTCTGTGGGGGGCACTCCAGGAGTTTGGGGTGGATGGTCTTTTGTTAAGGGCCATTCAGTCCCTGTACCAGAGGAGTGTGAGTCTGGTCCTCATAGCCGGCAGTAAGTCGGACCTGTTCCCAGTGAGGGTTGGACTCCGCCAGGGCTGCCCTTTGTCACCGGTCCTGTTCAGAACCTTTATGGACAGGATTTCTAGGAGCAGCCGTGGTGTGGAGGGGGTTGAGTTTGGTGACAGGAAAATCTCGTCTCTGCTTTTTGCGGATGATGTGGTCCTCCTAGCCTCATCAGGCTCTGACCTACAGCTCTTGCTGGGGAGGTTCACAGCTGAGTGTGAAGCAGCTGGGATGAGGATCAGCACCTCTAAGTCTAAGATCATAGTCCCGTTTCCACTATCGGAACTTCGGGGTAATTTTACCGGAACTTTGAGGCGCGCGACTGTTTCCATTGATGCGGGCCATTTCGAGAGGGCCGTCTTCAGGGACATTTCAGGGACCAACAGAGTCCCTGATCAGGGGCAGATACTCGGATCGGCCCGATAGACTTGCTGAGTGGGAAATGTGGTTAACTCGTGCTGATTGGTTGTGGGATGAAAGCAAATGATCAAAGCAGACCGAGCCGAAGTAAATGACCTGTGTGTTGTTGTCGGAGCTTGTAAAATGACCGTGTCTTCGAGGTTGGATTAGTTCGTCATCAAGTATACTCATCCTTCTGTTCAGCACTCCATCACTGTGGATAAAAACAGAGAAATACGCCGCAACTAGGGGTGAGCCGAATGCTCGTTTCAGACGAGTATCCGGTACGGATAATGCATTTTTGACGAGTCCAAGCTGAATCCGAATAAAACGCATCATTATTCGTGATCGTGCTGAAGGAAATCATCAACTGACTGTGTTCACGCTCTGTGAGTGGCCAGTCACACACAGCGCCCCGCACCCGTCAGCTGTGGAGAGGAGGAGGCGGGGAGGGCGTTCATCCAGGCCCTCATCAGGCCCAAAAGTAACACGCTCCGGCTCCACCACCCGGACCTCTCCCGTGCCCATAACCGCTAGTTCTGCTCAGTCAGAACAGCTGTACGCGCAGACCGCCAGGAGCGGCGGCAGGGAAACTAGCGGTTCTTCGAGCAGACGGAAAGTCCGCGGGGTTTCAGTCCTGACAGGACGCGTTCTCCCAGTGAGTGAGTAGTTCGACGAGGAGGAGAAGGAGGCTCTGCGTCAACCTGGACGCTCTGGTGACCCGTTCGTTTCCCGGTGGACCAGCGACAGTCCAGACTTTTAAAATTCATACTTTGATCTGCCTGGTCCATAAAACCAGTAGATCAGCGGGTCTACTGACACTGGGTTGGATCATCATCATTTTGCACCAGCCGGTGCCCAGTGGGTCATCTGGGAGATGGACACCTGAAAGTGGACAGTGGACAGAAAGTGGTTGAACTAATGGATGTCTATGGACCAGCATACCAGCACCAAAACACAACATATGCTGGAACCAGCATATGCTGGTCTATGCTGGTTTTTTCAGCAGGGTTAAGAGTCATTGTATTCCAAGTTATTGGGAAAGAAATGGATTATTGTTGTGATGGTCAACAGAGGTCAAAGGTCAGAGGTTATAGCATATTTGATGGTGCTACATTATAAATATATAATATAAATAACCACGGAGTTTCTTCCTCTGCTGCTTAAATGTGCTCACTAGCTCTCTAGTGCTAGACGTCCCCTGCTGGTCACATGTCGTTACTACAGCTACTAAATCAAAATCCACATTAACATCTGTTTAACTAAACTACATCTAGTATTTTGCTAAAAACTACTGACAAACATTGTTAATGTAAACAGTAATGAACACATATCCCTTAATATCTATTAAACTATACATACTGACAAATACATTATAAGTTTAAACAATAATGAGGACATTTCAACCATCACACACAGTGGTGACAAAGTTCTGCTAATCATTCAGAACAGAGACAAGCAGCTTCTAGATAGATGACGCTCCAGTCAATTAGAAGTCAACACTGTGCCAGCATTTAGGCTTTCCCTTGTTTCCAGTAAGACAACAGAAAATTACAATTTGAAACAAGGACTAAAGGGCTATTATAAAATAAAAAAAATTATTTGGCCATAAAACAAATTAATTTTGTTCTGAAAAATCGTAAAAAATAGAAAATCGTAAGCTTAAAATTGAGAATCGAATCGATTCGTGGCTTGAGTGAATCGTTACATCCCTAATAATGACCAAAAGAACGAGATCACGGATACAAGAGGCTGAAATGAGTTTTCTCCACAGGGTGTCCGGGCTCAGCCTTAGGGATAGGGTGAGGAGCTCGGACATTCAGGAGAGACTCGGAGTAGAACCGCTGCTCCTCCATGTAGAGAGGAGCCAGTTGAGGTGGTTCAGGCATCTTGTTAGGATGCCCCCTGGACGCCTCCCCAGGGAGGTGTTTCAGGCATGTCCTGCCGGCAGGAGGCCCCCGGGTCGACCCAGGACACGCTGGAGAAAATATATCTCTGGTTTGGCCCTGGAGCGCCTTGGGGTCCTGCTGGAGGAGCTGGTAGAAGTGGCTGGAGAGAAGACCGTCTGGAACTCCCTAATTGGAATGCTGCCCCCGCGACCCGGATAAGCGGGAAGACAAGATAAGACAAGACATTTTCTTTTTCTATACAGGGTGTCCTCTACATGTAACTGATTGTGGTGCACTGCCACACCTTCAGAATGAAGGTTTTTAAAAATATACATGTTAAAACAATATAAAGCATGTGAAAAATATACAGCCTATATTTGCGTACTCAGGGCTCTAGAGTGTGACCATTTTGGTCTCAAATGCGACCTAATTTTCCAAAGATGAGACTAAAAAATATCCTACGTCGCTCCGGTGCGACCGAGGATTTTTCAGGGACCTATAGGGACCGGAGAAGGTCTGGAAAAAACCTCTCCGTGTCGCTGAAGGTCTCCATAAAACCAGAACACTGTAGCTAGACGTGGATCATCATCGTCTAGAGAGAAGTTTTGCTCTGTCAGATAAAGTTTACATTTTTTTACCCGCTGGGTTACAGATCGTGATTGTGATTTGTTCTCAGATCCAGCCTAACTAGCTGATGGTTGTTACAGGAAGCCAAAGTAAACATGCCTTTTATTGTTCTTCTACACCCTTCCTGACACTCAAAATAAATTCAGACCAGCACTTTGCACACACACACACGCACACACACACACACACGCACTCACACACACACACACACACACACACACACACACACACACAAATCACAAGCAGACAAATCAGAGAGCAGAGAGAATCCTCCGCTGCACCTTCACTCATCCGTGGTCTCCTCTGATGCAGATGTGTTCCATACCTCGTTAACCTCAGCCAATGGGAGCAGCCGGCACGCAGCTGTGCAGTCACCACACTATCCTGCTTCAACAGACTCAACACACACGCCTGGACACACGTACATACATATAAAGAACACGCTCGTGTACACGCACAGTGCTGTCTGCTCTGAGCTCAGGGATGTGTAATAACTCAGCCAGGAGTTAGTGCAGCGTGCTGCACATTATCCTGAGCTGCACATTACCCTGAGCTGCAAATTACCCTGAGCTGCACGTATACCTTGTTCAAGGCCAGAGAACAGCCTGTCAATAAATAGTCTACCTTCAGTTACACTTGGAAGGATGTAGAAACGTATATCTGTGCTTGTAATTTTCACTATAACTCTGCACCCACTACTGCTGCTCAACTTAAAGTAACCAGAGCAACTACTTGGGACAGCCAGGACTTGAAGGGAATGGAGGTCAAGGGGTGAGAACTGCTCAGTGGAGAAATCAAATCTAGTTTTTAACAAGACAGCAGCTCTGAAGACTGATGTCCATCAGGAAGGGCATCTCTCTGACACTGACTCTCTCTGACACAGACTCTCTCTCTCTGACACTGACTCTCTCTGACACAGACTCTCTCTCTCTGACACTGACTCTCTCTGACACTGACTCACTCTGACACAGACTCTCTCTCTGACACAGACTCTCTCTCTGACATTGACTCTCTCTCTGACACAGACTCTCTCTCTGACACTGACTCTCTGACACTGACTCTCTCTGACACTGACTCTCTCTGACACTGACTCTCTCTGACACTGACTCTCTGACACTGACTCTCTCTGACGCTGACTCTCTCTGACACTGACTCTCTCTGACGCTGACTCTCTCTGACATGGACTCTCTCTCTGACACGGACTCTCTCTGACACTGACTCTCTCTGACACTGACTCTCTCTGACACTGACTCTCTCTGACACTGACTCTCTGACACTGACTCTCTGACGCTGACTCTCTGACACTGACTCTCTCTGACACTGACTCTCTCTGACAATGACTCTCTGACACTGACTCTCTCTGACGCTGACTCTCTCTCTGACACTGACTCTCTCTGACACTGACTCTCTCTCTGACACTGACTCTCTCTGACACTGACTCTCTCTGACACTGACTCTCTGACACTGACTCTCTCTGACGCTGACTCTCTCTGACACTGACTCTCTCTGACGCTGACTCTCTCTGACACTGACTCTCTGACACTGACTCTCTGACGCTGACTCTCTCTGACACTGACTCTCTGACACTGACTCTCTGACGCTGACTCTCTCTGACACGGACTCTCTCTGACACTGACTCTCTGACACTGACTCTCTCTCTCTGACACTGACTCTCTGACACTGACTCTCTCTCTGACACTGACTCTCTGACACGGACTCTCTCTCTGACGCTGACTCTCTCTGACACAGACTCTCTCTCTGACACAGACACTCTCTCTGACACTGACTCTCTCTGACACTGACTCTCTCTGACACTGACTCTCTGTCACTGACTCTCTGACACTAACTCTCTGACGCTGACTCTCTCTGACACTGACTCTCTCTGACACGGACTCTCTCTGACACTGACTCTCTCACACTGACTCTCTGACACTGACTCTCTCTGACACTGACTCTCTCTGACACTGACTCTCTGTCACTGACTCTCTGTCACTGACTCTCTGTCTCTGACTCTCTCTGACACTCTCTCTCTGACACTGACTCTCTCTGACACTGACTCTCTCTCTGACACTGACTCTCTCTGACACGGACTCTCTCTCTGACACTGACTCTCTCTGACACTGACTCTCTCTGACACTGACTCTCTCTCTGACACTGACTCTCTCTGACACGGACTCTCTCTGACACTGACTCTCTCTGACACGGACTCTCTCTGACACGGACTCTCTCTCTGACGCTGACTCTCTCTGACACGGACACTCTCTCTGACACTGACTCTCTCTCTGACACTGACTCTCTCTCTGACACTGACTCTCTCTGACACGGACTCTCTCTGACACTGACTCTCTGACACTGACTCTCTCTGACTGACTCTCTCAGACACTGACTCTCTCTCACACTCACTCTCTCTCACACTCACTCTCTCTCACTGACTCTCTGTCACTGACTCTCTGACACTAACTCTCTGACGCTGACTCTCTCTGACACGGACTCTCTCTGACACTGACTCTCTCTGACACGGACTCTCTCTGACACTGACTCTCTCTCTGTCACGGACTCTCTCTCTGACACTGACTCTCTGACACTGACTCTCTGACACTGACTCTCTGACACTGACTCTCTGACACTGACTCTCTCTGACACTGACTCTCTCTCACACTCACTCTCTCTGACACTGACTCTCTCTCTGACACTGCCTCTCTCTGACACTGACTCTCTGACACTGACTCTCTGACACTGTCTCTCTGACACTGACTCTCTGTCGCTGACTCTCTCTGACACTGACTCTCTCTCTGACACTGACTCTCTCTGACACGGACTCTCTCTCTGACACTCTCTCTCTGACACGGACTCTCTCTCTGACACTGACTCTCTGACACTGACTCTCTGACACTGACTCTCTGACACTGACTCTCTGACGCTGACTCTCTCTGACACTGACTCTCTGACACTGACTCTCTGACGCTGACTCTCTCTGACACTGACTCTCTCTGACACTGACTCTCTCTGACACTGACTCTCTCACACTGACTCTCTCTCTGACACTGACTCTCTCTGACACTGACTCTCTGACACTGACTCGCTCTGACGCTGACTCTCTCTGACACTGACTCTCTGTCACTGACTCTCTGACACTGACTCTCTGACACTGACTCTCTCTGACACTGACTCTCTCTGACACTGACTCTCTCTGACACTGACTCTCTCTCTGACACTGACTCTCTCTCTGACACTGACTCTCTCTCTGACACTGACTCTCTCTGACACTGACTCTCTGTCACTGACTCTCTGACACTGACTCTCTGATGCTGACTCTCTCTGACACTGACTCTCTGACACTGACTCTCTGACACTGACTCTCTGACACTGACTCTCTCTGACACTGACTCTCTCTGACACTGACTCTCTCTGACACGGACTCTCTCTCTGACACTGACTCTCTCTGACACGGACTCTCTCTCTGACACTGACTCTCTCTGACACTGACTCTCTCTGACACGGACTCTCTCTGACACTGACTCTCTCTCTGACACTGACTCTCTGACACTGACTCTCTCTGACACTGACTCTCTGACACTGACTCTCTCTGACACGGACTCTCTCTGTCGCTGACTCTCTCTGACACGGACTCTCTCTGTCACTGACTCTCTTTCTGACACTGACTCTCTCTGTCACGGACTCTCTCTCTGACACTGACTCTCTCTGACACTGACCTCTCTCTGACACTGACTCTCTCTCTGACACTGACTCTCTCTCTGACACTGACTCTCTCTCACACTGACTCTCTGACACTGACTCGCTCTGACACTGACTCTCTCTGACACGGACTCTCTCTCTGACACTGACTCTCTCTGACACTGACTCTCTCTGACACGGACTCTCTCTGACACTGACTCTCTCTCTGACACTGACTCTCTCTGACACTGACTCTCTGACACTGACTCTCTGACGCTGACTCTCTCTGACACTGACTCTCTCTGACACGGACTCTCTCTGACACTGACTCTCTGACACTGACTCTCTCTGACACGGACTCTCTCTGACACGGACTCTCTCTGACACTGACTCTCTCTGACACGGACTCTCTCTCTGACACTGACTCTCTCTGACACTGACTCTCTCTCTGACACTGACTCTCTCTGACACTGACTCTCTCTGACGCTGACTCTCTGACGCTGACTCTCTCTGACACTGACTCTCTCTGACACTGACTCTCTCTGACACGGACTCTCTCTGACACTGACTCTCTGACACTGACACTCTGACACTGACTCTCTCTGACACGGACTCTCTCTCTGACACTGACTCTCTCTGACACTGACTCTCTGTCACTGACTCTCTGACACTGACTCTCTCACGCTGACTCTCTCTGACACGGACTCTCTCTGACACTGACTCTCTCTCTCACACTGACTCTCTCTGACACTGACTCTCTCTGACACTGCCTCTCTCTGACGCTGACTCTCTCTCTCTGACACTGACTCTCTGACACTGACTCTCTCTCTGACACTGACTCTCTGACACGGACTCTCTCTCTGACACTGACTCTCTCTGACACTCACTCTCTCTGACACTGACTCTCTGACACTGACTCTCTGACACTGACTCTCTCTGACGCTGACTCTCTCTGACACTGACTCTCTGACGCTGACTCTCTCTGACACAGACTCTCTCTCTCTGACACTGACTCTCTCTGACACAGACTCTCTCTCTCTGACACTGACTCTCTCTGACACGGGCTCTCTCTGACACTGACTCTCTGACACTGACTCTCTGACGCTGACTCTCTCTGACACTGACTCTCTGACACTGACTCTCTCTTACACTGACTCTCTCTGACACTCACTCTCTCTCCCGCACTCACTCTCTCTCACACTCTCTCTCTCTGACACTCACTCTCTCTCTCACTCTCTCTCTCTCTGACACTGACTCTCTCTGACACTGTCTCTCTGACGCTGACTCTCTCTGACACTGACTCTCTCTGACACTGACTCTCTCTGACACTGACTCTCTCTCTGACACTGACTCTCTCTCTGACATTGACTCTCTCTCTCACGCTCACTCTCTCTCACACACACTCTCTCTCTGACACTCTCTCTCTCTGTCACTCTCTCTCTCTGACACTGACTCTCTCTCTCACGCTCACTCTCTCTGACACTGTCTCTCTCTGACACTCTCTCTCTGACACTGACTCTCTCTGACACTGACTCTCTCTCTGACACTGACTCTCTCTCTGACACTGACTCTCTCTCACTCTCACTCTCTCTCACACTCTCTCTCTGACACTGACTCTCTCTGACACTGACTCTCTCTCTGACACTGACTCTCTCTGACACGGACTCTCTCTCTGACACTGACTCTCTCTGACACTGACTCTCTCTGACACGGACTCTCTCTGACACTGACTCTCTCTCTGACGCTGACTCTCTGACACTGACTCTCTCTGACACGGGCTCTCTCTGTCACTGACTCTCTCTCTGACTCTGACTCTCTCTGACACTGACTCTCTCTGACACTGACTCTCTGACACTGACTCTCTGACGCTGACTCTCTCTGACGCTGACTCTCTCTGACACTGACTCTCTCTCACTCACTCTCTCTCACTCACTCTCTCTCACACTGACTCTCTCTGACACGGACTCTCTCTCTGACACTGACTCTCTCTGACACTGACTCTCTCTGACACTGACTCTCTCTGACACTGACTCTCTGACACTGACTCTCTCTGACACTGACTCTCTCTGACACTGACTCTCTCTGACACTGACTCTCTCTGACACGGACTCTCTCTCTGACGCTGACTCTCTCTGACACTGACTCTCTGACACTGACTCTCTGACGCTGACTCTCTCTGACACTGACTCTCTCTGACACGGACTCTCTCTGACACTGACTCTCTGACACTGACTCTCTCTCTGACACTGACTCTCTCTGACACTAACTCTCTCTGACACTGACTCTCTCTGACACTGACTCTCTGACACTGACTCTCTGACGCTGACTCTCTCTGACACTGACTCTCTCTCTGACACTGCCTCTCTCTGACACGGACTCTCTCTCTGACACTGACTCTCACTGACGCTGACTCTCTCTGACACTGACTCTCTGACACTGACTCTCTGACACTGACTCTCTCTGTCACTGACTCTCTCTCTGACACTGCCTCTCTCTGACACTGACTCTCTGTCACTGACTCGCTCTGACGCTGACTCTCTCTGACACTGACTCTCTGTCACTGACTCTCTCTGACACTGACTCTCTCTGACACGCACTCTCTCTGACACTGACTCTCTGACACTGACTCTCTCTGACACTGACTCTCTCTCTGACACTGACTCTCTCTGACGCTGACTCTCTCTCTGACACTGACTCTCTCTGACGCTGACTCTCTCTGACACTGACTCTCTCTCTGACACTGACTCTCTCTGACACGGACTCTCTTTGACACTGACTCTCTCTCTTACACTGACTCTCTCTGACACTGACTCTCTCTCTGACACTGACTCTCCCTGACGCTGACTCTCTCTGACACTGACTCTCTCTCTGACACTGACTCTCTCTGACACTGACTCTCTCTGACACTGACTCTCTCTGACACTGACTCTCTGACACTGACTCTCTCTCTGACACTGACTCTCTCTGACACTGACTCTCTCTGACACTGACTCTCTCTGACACGGACTCTCTCTCTGACGCTGACTCTCTCTGACACTGACTCTCTGACACTGACTCTCTGACACTGACTCTCTGACGCTGACTCTCTCTGACACGGACTCTCTCTCTGACACTGACTCTCTCTGTCACTGACTCTCTGACACTGACACTCTCTCTGACGCTGACTCTCTCTGACACTCTCTCTCTCTGACTCTGACTCTCTCTGTCACTGACTCTCTGACCTGACTCTCTCTCTGACACTGACTCTCTCTGACACTAACTATCTCTGACACTGACTCTCTCTGACACTGACTCTCTGACACTGACTCTCTCTGACACTGACTCTCTCTGACACTGACTCTCTGACACTAACTCTCTGACACTGACTCTCTGACACTAACTCTCTCTGACACTGACTCTCTCTGACACTAACTCTCTCTGACACTGACTCTCTCTGACACTGACTCTCTGACACTGACTCTCTCTGACACTGACTCTCTCTGACACGGACTCTCTCTCTGACACTGACTCTCTCTGACACTGACTCTCTCTGACGCTGACTCTCTCTGACACTGACTCTCTGACACTGACTCTCTCTGACACTGACTCTCTGACACTGACTCTCTCTGACACGGACTCTCTCTGACACTGACTCTCTCTGACACTAACTCTCTCTGACACTGACTCTCTCTGACACTGACTCTCTGACACTGACTCTCTCTCTGACACTGACTCTCTCTCTGACACTGACTCTCTCTGACACTTACTCTCTCTGACACTGACTCTCTCTGACACTGACTCTCTGACACTGACTCTCTCTGACACTGACTCTCTCTGACACTGACTCTCTGACACTGACTCTCTGACACTGACTCTCTCTCTGACACTGACTCTCTCTGACACGGTCTCTCTCTCTGACACTGACTCTCTCTCTGACACTGACTCTCTCTGACACGGACTCTGTCTCTGACACTGACTCTCTCTGACACTGGCTCTCTCTGACACTGACTCTCTGACACTGACTCTCTCTGACACTGACTCTCTCTGACACTGACTCTCTCTGACACGGTCTCTCTCTCTGACACTGACTCTCTCTCTGACACTGACTCTCTCTGACACGGACTCTCTCTCTGACACTGACTCTCTCTGACACGGACTCTCTCTCTGACACTGACTCTCTCTGACACTGACTCTCTCTGACACTGACTCTCTCTGACACGGACTCTCTCTGACACGGACTCTCTCTCTGACACTGACTCTCTCTGACGCTGACTCTCTCTGACACTGACTCTCTCTGACACGGACTCTCTCTGACACTGACTCTCTGACACTGACTCTCTGACACGGACTCTCTCTGACACTAACTCTCTCTCACACTGACTCTCTGACACTGACTCTCTGACGCTGACTCTCTCTGACACTGACTCTCTCTGACGCTGACTCTCTCTGACACTGACTCTCTGTCACAGACTCTCTCTCTGACACTGACTCTCTCTGTCACGGTCTCTCTCTCTGACACTGACTCTCTCTCTGACACTGACTCTCTCTGTCACTGACTCTCTGACACTGACTCTCTCTGACACTTACTCTCTCTGACACTGACTCTCTCTGACACTGACTCTCTGTCACTGTCTCTCTCTGACACGGACTCTCTCTCTGACACTGACTCTCTCTGACACTGACTCTCTGACACTGACTCTCTTACGCTGACTCTCTTTGACACTGACTCTCTGACACTGACTCTCTCTCTGACACGGACTCTCTCTGACACTGACTCTCTCTGACACTAACTCTCTCTGACAGTGACTCTCTCTGACACTGACTCTCTGACACTGATTCTCTGACACTTACTCTCTCTGACACTGACTCTCTCTGACACTGACTCTCTGACACTGACTCTCTCTGACACTGACTCTCTCTGACACTGACTCTCTCTCTGACACTGACTCTCTCTGACACGGACTCTCTCTCTGACACTGACTCTCTCTGACACTGACTCTCTCTGACACTGACTCTCTGACACTGACTCTCTCTCTGACACTGACTCTCTCTGACAAGGACTCTCTCTCTGACACTGACTTTCTCTCTGACACTGACTCTCTGACACGGACTCTCTCTGTGACGCTGACTCTCTCTGACACAGACTCTCTCTCTGACACTGACTCTCTCTGACACTGACTCTCTCTCTGACACTGACTCTCTCTGACACTGACTCTCTGACACTGACTCTCTCTCTGACACTGACTCTCTCTGACACTGACTCTCTGACACTGACTCTCTCTGACACTGACTCTCTCTGACACTACTCTCTCTGACACTGACTCTCTCTGACACTGACTCTCTCTCTGACACTGACTCTCTCTCTGACACTGACTCTCTCTGACACTAACTCTCTCTGACACTGACTCTCTCTGACACTGACTCTCTCTCTGACACTGACTCTCTCTGACACTGACTCTCTGACACAGACTCTCTCTCTGACACTGACTCTCTCTGACACGGACTCTCTCTCTGACGCTGACTCTCTCTGACACTGACTCTCTCTGTCACTGACTCTCTGACACTGACTCTCTCTCTGACACGGACTCTCTCTGACACTGACTCTCTCTGACATTAACTCTCTCTGACACTGACTCTCTCTGAAACTGACTCTCTGACACTGACTCTCTGACGCTGACTCTCTCTGACACTGACTCTCTGACACTGACTCTTTGACGCTGACTCTCTTTGACACGGACTCTCTCTGACACGGACTCTCTTTGACACTGACTCTCTCTGACACTGACTCTCTCTGACACTGACTCTCTCTCTGACACTGACTCTCTCTGACACTAACTCTCTCTCTGACACGGACTCTCTCTCTGACACTGACTCTCTCTGACACGGTCTCTCTCTCTGACTCTCTCTCTGACACTGACTCTCTCTGACACGGACTCTCTCTCTGACACTGACTCTCTCTCTGACACTGACTCTCTGACACTGACTCTCTCTCTGACGCTGACTCTCTCTGACACAGACTCTCTCTCTGACACTGACTCTCTCTGACACTGACTCTCTGACACTGACTCTCTCTGACACTGACTCTCTCTGACGCTGACTCTCTCTGACACTGACTCTCTGACACTGACTCTCTGACACTGACTCTCTCTCTGACACTGACTCTCTCTGACACTGACTCTCTCTCTGACACTGACTCTCTCTGACACTGACTCTCTCTGACACTGACTCTCTGACACTGACTCTCTGACACTGACTCTCTCTGACACTGACTCTCTCTGACACTGACTCTCTCTGACACGGACTCTCTCTCTGACACTGACTCTCTCTGACACTGACTCTCTCTGACACTGACTCTCTGACACTGACTCTCTGACACTGACTCTCTCTGACACGGACTCTCTCTGACACTGTCTCTCTGTCACTGACTCTCTCTGACACTGACTCTCTCTCACACGGACTCTCTCTCTGACACTGACTCTCTCTCTGACGCTGACTCTCTCTGACACTGACTCTCTGTCACTGACTCTCTGACACTGACTCTCTGACGCTGACTCTCTCTGACACTGACTCTCTCTGACACTGACTCTCTGACACTGACTCTCTGACACTGACTCTCTCTGACACTAACTCTCTCTGACACTGACTCTCTCTGACACTGACTCTCTGACACTGACTCTCTGACGCTGACTCTCTTTGACACTGACTCTCTGACACTGACTCTCTCTCTGACACGGACTCTCTCTGACACTGACTCTCTCTGACACTAACTCTCTCTGACAGTGACTCTCTCTGACACTGACTCTCTGACACTGATTCTCTGACGCTGACTCTCTCTGACACTGACTCTCTGACACTGACTCTCTGACGCTGACTCTCTCTGACACGGACACTCTCTGACACTGACTCTCTCTGACACTGACTCTCTCTCTGACGCTGACTCTCTCTGACACTGACTCTCTGACACTGACTCTCTGACACTGACTCTCTGACGCTGACTCTCTCTGACACTGACTCTCTCTGACACTGACTCTCTCTGACACTGACTCTCTCTGACACTGACTCTCTCTCTGACACTGACTCTCTCTCTGACACTGACTCTCTCTGACACTGACTCTCTGACACTGACTCTCTCTCTGACACTGACTCTCTCTGACACTGACTCTCTGACACTAACTCTCTGACACTGACTCTCTGACACTAACTCTCTCTGACACTGACTCTCTGACACTAACTCTCTCTGACACTGACTCTCTCTGACACTGTCTCTCTGACACTGACTCTCTGACACTGACTCTCTGACGCTGACTCTCTCTGACACTGACTCTCTGACACTGACTCTCTCTCACACTGACTCTCTCTGACACTGACTCTCTCTCACTGACTCTCTCTCTGACACTGACTCTCTCTGACACTGACTCTCTCTGACACTGACTCTCTGACACTGACTCTCTCTGACACTGACTCTCTCTGACGCTGACTCTCTCTCTGACACTGACTTTCTCTGACTCTCTCTCTGACACTGACTCTCTGTCACTGACTCTCTGACACTAACTCTCTCTGACACTGACTCTCTCTGACACTGACTCTCTGACACTGACTCTCTCTGACACTGACTCTCTCTGACACTGACTCTCTGACACTGACTCTCTGACACGGACTCTCTCTGACACTGACTCTCTCTGACACGGACTCTCTCTGACACTGACTCTCTGACACTGACTCTCTGACACTGACTCTCTCTCTGACACAGACTCTCTCTCTGACACTGACACGCTCTGACACTGACTCTCTCTGACACTGACTCTCTCTCTGACGCTGACTCTCTCTGACACTGACTCTCTCTCTGACACTGACTCTCTCTGACACTGACTCTCTGACACTGACTCTCTCTCTGACACAGACTCTCTGACACGACTCTCTCTGACACTGACTCTCTCTGACACTGACTCTCTGACACTAACTCTCTGACACTGACTCTCTGACACTAACTCTCTCTGACACTGACTCTCTGACACTGACTCTCTCTGACACTGACTCTCTCTGACACTGACTCTCTGACACTGACTCTATGACGCTGACTCTCTCTGACACGGACTCTCTTTGACACTGACTCTCTCTCTTACACTGACTCTCTCTGACACTGACTCTCTCTGACACTGACTCTCTCTCTGACACTGACTCTCTCTGACACGGACTCTCTCTGACGCTGACTCTCTCTGACACTGACTCTCTCTGACACTGACTCTCTGACACTGACTCTCTCTCTGACACTGACTCTCTCTGACAAGGACTCTCTCTCTGACACTGACTCTCTCTCTGACACTGACTCTCTGACACTGACTCTCTCTCTGACACTGACTCTCTGACACGGACTCTCTCTCTGACGCTGACTCTCTCTGACACTGACTCTCTCTCTGACACTGACTCTCTCTGACACTGACTCTCTGACACTGACTCTCTCTGACACAGACTCTCTCTCTGACACTGACTCTCTCTGACACGGACTCTCTCTCTGACACTGACTCTCTCTCTGACACTGACTCTCTCTGACACTGACTCTCTGACACTGACTCTCTCTGACACGGACTCTCTCTCTGACACTGACTCTCTCTGACACTGACTCTCTGACACTGACTCTCTGACACTGACTCTCTCTCTGACACTGACTCTCTCTGACACTGACTCTCTCTGACACTGACTCTCTGACACTGACTCTCTGACACTGACTCTCTCTGACACTGACTCTCTCTGACACGGTCTCTCTCTCTGACACTGACTCTCTCTCTGACACTGACTCTCTCTGACACGGACTCTCTCTCTGACACTCACTCTCTCACACTGACTCTCTGACACTGACTCTCTCTCACACTGACTCTCTCTGACACCGACTCTCTCTGACACTGACTCTCTGACACTGACTCTCTCTCTGACACTCACTCTCTCTCACACGGACTCTCTCTCTGACACTCACTCTCTCTCACACTGACTCTCTGACACTGACTCTCTGACACTGACTCTCTCTGACACTGACTCTCTCTGACACTGACTCTCTCTCTGACACTGACTCTCTCTGACACTGACTCTCTGACACTGACTCTTTCTCTCTGACACTGACTCTCTGACACGGACTCTCTCTCTGACGCTGACTCTCTCTGACACAGACTCTCTCTCTGACACTGACTCTCTCTGACACTGACTCTCTGACACTGACTCTCTCTCTGACATGGACTCTCTCTCTGACACTGACTCTCTCTGACACTAACTATCTCTGACACTGACTCTCTCTGACACTGACTCTCTGACACTCACTCTCTCACGCTGACTCTCTCTGACACTGACTCTCTCTCACACCCACTCTCTCTGACACTCACTCTCTGACACTGACTCTCTCTGACACGGTCTCTCTCTCTGACACTGACTCTCTCTCTGACACTGACTCTCTGACACTGACTCTCTCTCTGACACTCACTCTCTCTGACACTGACTCTCTGACACTGACTCTCTGACACTGACTCTCTCTGACACTGACTCTCTCTGACACGGTCTCTCGCTCTGACACTGACTCTCTCTCTGACACTGACTCTCTGACGCTGACTCTCTCTGACGCTGACGCTCTCTGACACTAACTCTCTCTGACACTGACTCTCTGACACTAACTCTCTCTGACACTGACTCTCTCTGACACTGACTCTCTGACACTGACTCTCTCTGACACTGACTCTCTCTGACACTGACTCTCTGACACTGACTCTCTGACGCTGACTCTCTCTGACACTGACTCTCTCTCTGACACTGACTCTCTCTGACACTGACTCTCTCTCTGACACTGACTCTCTCTCTGACACTGACTCTCTCTCTGACACTGACTCTCTCTGACACTCTCTCTGACACTGACTCTCTCTCTGACACTGACTCTCTCTGACACGGTCTCTCTCTCTGACACTGACTCTCTCTCTGACACAGACTCTCTGACACTGCCTCTCTCTGACACTGACTCTCT
Source organism: Callopanchax toddi (assembly GCA_006937965.1). Taxonomy (NCBI): domain Eukaryota; kingdom Metazoa; phylum Chordata; class Actinopteri; order Cyprinodontiformes; family Nothobranchiidae; genus Callopanchax; species Callopanchax toddi. The sequence goes on from SSNR01000343.1 coordinate 56,630, forward strand.
CTGACACTGACTCACTGACACTGACTCTCTCACGCTGAACTCTCTCTCTGACACTGACTCTCTCTGACACTGACTCTATCTGACACGGACTCTCTTTGACACTGACTCTCTGACACTGACTCTCTCTCTCTGACACTGACTCTCTCTGACAAGGACTCTCTCTCTGACACTGACTCTCTCTCTGACACTCTCTCTCTGACACTAACTCTCTCTGACACTGACTCTCTCTGACACTGACTCTCTGACACTGACTCTCTCTGACACTGACTCTCTCTGACACTGACTCTCTGACACTGACTCTCTCTGACACGGACTCTCTTTGACACTGACTCTCTCTCTGACACTGACTCTCTCTGACACGGACTCTGTCTCTGACACTGACTCTCTCTGACACTGACTCTCTCTCTGACACTGTCTCTCTGTCACTGACTCTCTGACACTGACACTCTCTGACGCTGACTCTCTCTGACACGGACTCTCTTTGACACTGACTCTCTCTCTGACACTCTCTCTCTGACACTGACTCTCTGACACTGACTCTCTCTGACACGGACTCTCTCTGACACTGACCTCTCTCTGACACTGACTCTCTCTGACACTGACGCTCTCTCTGACACTGACTCTCTGTCACTGACTCTCTGACACTGACTCTCTCTGACGCGCACTCTCTCTGACACTCCCTCTCTCTGACACTGACTCTCTCTGACACTGACTCTCTGACACTGACTCTCTGACGCTGACTCTCTCTGACACTGATCTCTCTGACACTGACTCTCTGACGCTGACTCTCTCTGACACGGACTCTCTTTGACACTGACTCTCTCTCTTACACTGACTCTCTCTGACACTGACTCTCTCTCTGACACTGACTCTCTCTGACACTGACTCTCTGACACTGACTCTCTGACACTGACTCTCTCTGACACGGACTCTCTCTGACACTGACTCTCTGACACTGACTCTCTCTCTGACACTGACTCTCTCTGACACTGACTCTCTCTGACGCTGACTCTCTCTGACACTGACTCTCTGACACTGCCTCTCTGACACTGACTCTCTGACGCTCACTCTCTCTCACACTCACTCTCTCTCTGACACTGACTCTCTCTGACACTGACTCTCTCTGACACTGACTCTCTGACACTGACTCTCTCTCTGACACGGACTCTCTCTCACACTGACTCTCTCTCTCGCTGACTCTCTCTGACACTGACTCTCTCTGACACTGACTCTCTGACACTGACTCTCTGACGCTGACTCTCTCTGACACTGACTCTCTCTGACACGGACTCTCTCTGACACTGACTCTCTGACACTGACTCTCTCTCTGACACGGACTCTCTCTGACACTGACTCTCTCTCTGACACTGACTCTCTCTGACACTGACTCTCTCTGACACTGACTCTCTCTCTGACACTGACTCTCTCTGACACTGACTCTCCCTGACGCTGACTCTCTCTGACACTGACTCTCTCTCTGACACTGACTCTCTCTGACACTGACTCTCTCTGACACTGACTCTCTCTGACACGGAATCTCTCTGACACTGACTCTCTCTGTCACTGACTCTCTCTGACGCTGACTCTCTCTGACACTGACTCTCTGTCACTGACTCTCTGACACTGACTCTCTCTGAAACTGACTCTCTGACGCTGACTCTCTCTGACACTGACTCTCTCTCTGACACTGACTCTCTCTGACACTCGCTCTCTGACACTGACTCTCTGACGCTGACTCTCTCTGACACGGACTCTCTTTGACACTGACTCTCTCTCTTACACTGACTCTCTCTGACACTAACTCTCTCTGACACTGACTCTCTCTGACACTGACTCTCTCTGACGCTGACTCTCTCTGACACTGACTCTCTCTGACACGGACGCTCTCTGACACTGACTCTCTGACACTGACTCTCTGACGCTGACTCTCTCTGACACGGACTCTCTTTGACACGGACTCTCTCTCTGACACTGACTCTCTCTGACACTAACTCTCTCTGACACGGACTCTCTCTCTGACGCTGACTCTCTCTGACACTGACTCTCTCTGACACTGACTCTCTGACACTGACTCTCTGACACTGACTATCTCTGACACGGACTCTCTCTGACACTGACTCTCTCTCTGACACTGACTCTCTCTGACACTGACTCTCTCTCACGCTCTCTCTCTCTGACACTCTCTCTCTGACACTCTCTCTCTGACACTGACTCTCTCTGACACTGACTCTCTCTGACACTGACTCTCTGACACTGACTCTCTGACACTGACTCTCTCTGATACTGACTCTCTCTGACACTGACTCTCTCTGACACGGAATCTCTCTGACACTGACTCTCTCTGACACTGACTCTCTCTGACGCTGACTCTCTCTGACACTGACTCTCTCTGACACGGACTCTCTCTGACACTGACTCTCTGACACTGACTCTCTCTCTGACACTGACTCTCTCTGACACTGACTCTCTCTGACACTAACTCTCTCTGACACTGACTCTCTATGACACTGACTCTCTGACACTGACTCTCTCTGACACTAACTCTCTCTGACACGGACTCTCTCTCTGACGCTGACTCTCTCTGACACTGACTCTCTCTGACACTGACTCTCTGACACTGACTCTCTCTCTGACACTGACTCTTTCTGACACTAACTCTCTCTGACGCTGACTCTCTCTGACACTGACTCTCTGACACTAACTCTCTCTGACACTGACTCTCTGACACTGACTCTCTGACGCTGACTCTCTCTGACACTGACACTCTCTGACGCTGACTCTCTCTGACACTGACTCTCTGACACTGACTCTCTGACGCTGACTCTCTCTGACACGGACTCTCTCTGACACTGACTCTCTCTCTGACACTGACTCTCTCTCTGACACTGACTCTCTCTCTGACACGCACTCTCTGACACTGACTCTCTCTGACACTGACTCTCTGACACTGACTCTCTCTGACACTGACTCTCTGACACTGACTCTCTGACACTGACTCTCTCTCTGACACTGACTCTCTGACACTGACTCTCTCTCTGACACTGACTCTCTCTGACACTAACTCTCTCTGACACTGACTCTCTCTGACACTGACTCTCTGACACTGACTCTCTCTGACACTGACTCTCTGACACTGACTCTCTCTCTGACACTGACTCTCTCTCTGACACTGACTCTCTCTGACACTGACTCTCTCTCTGACACTGACTCTCTCTGACACTGACTCTCTCTGACACTGACTCTCTGACACTGACTCTCTGACACTGACTCTCTCTGACACGGACTCTCTCTGACACTGACCCTCTCTCTGACACTGACTCTCTCTCTGACACTGACTCTCTCTCTGACAAGGACTCTCTCGCTGACACTGACTCTCTCTGACACTGACTCTCTGACACTGACTCTCTCTCTGACACTGACTCTCTGACACGGACTCTCTCTCTGACGCTGACTCTCTCTGACACTGACTCTCTCTCTGACACTGACTCTCTCTGACACTGACTCTCTCTGACACTGACTCTCTGACACTGACTCTCTCTCTGACACTGACTCTCTCTCTGACACGGACTCTCTGACACTGACTCTCTGACACTGACTCTCTCTGACACGGACTCTCTCTGACACTGACCCTCTCTCTGACACTGACTCTCTGACACTGACTCTCTCTGACACGGACTCTCTCTGACACTGACTCTCTCTCTGACACAGACTCTCTCTCTGACACAGACTCTCTCTCTGACACTGACTCTCTCTGACACTTACTCTCTCTGACACAGACTCTCTCTCTGACACTGACTCTCTCTGACACTGACTCTCTGACACTGACTCTCTCTCTGACACTGACTCTCTGACACGGACTCTCTCTCTGACGCTGACTCTCTCTGACACTGACTCTCTCTCTGACACTGACTCTCTGACACGGACTCTCTCTCTGACACTGACTCTCTCTCACACACTCTCTCTCTCTCACACTGACTCTCTCTGACACTGACTCTCTCTGACACTGACTCTCTGACACTGACTCTCTGACACGGACTCTCTCTGACACTGACTCTCTCTGACACTGACTCTCTGACACTGACTCTCTCTCTGACACTGACTCTCTCTGACACAGACTCTCTCTCTGACACTGACTCTCTCTGACACTCACTCTCTCTGACACTGACTCTCTCTCTGACACTGACTCTCTCTGACACTGACTCTCTCTGACACTGACTCTCTCTGACACTGACTCTCTCTGACACTGACTCTCTGACACTGACTCTCTGACGCTGACTCTCTCTGACACAGACACTCTCTGACACTGACTCTCTCTCTCACACTGACTCTCTCTCACACTGACTCTCTCTCTGACACGGTCTCTCTCTCTGACACTGACCTCTCTCTGACACTGACTCTCTCTGACACGGACTCTCTCTCTGACACTGACTCTCTCTGACACTGACTCTCTCTCACACTCTCTCTCTGACGCTCACTCTCTCTCACACAGACTCTCTCTCTGACACTGACTCTCTCTGACACAGACTCTCTCTGACACTGACTCTCTGACACTGACTCTCTGACGCTGACTCTCTCTGACACAGACACTCTCTGACACTGACTCTCTGACACTGACTCTCTCTCTGACACTGACTCTCTGACACTGACTCTCTCTCTCACACTCACTCTCTCTCTCTCACTCTCTCTCTGTCACTCTCTCTCTCTCTGACACTGACTCTCTCTCTGACACTGACTCTCTGACACGGACTCTCTCTCTGACACTGACTCTCTCTGACACGGTCTCTCTCTCTGACACTGACTCTCTCTCACACACTGACTCTCTCTGACACTGACTCTCTCTGACACTGACTCTCTGACACTGACTCTCTGACGCTGACTCTCTCTGACACTGACTCTCTCTCTGACACTGACTCTCTCTGACACTGACTCTCTCTCTGACACTGACTCTCTCTCTGACACTGACTCTCTCTGACACTGACTCTCTCTGACACTGACTCTCTCTCTGACACTGACTCTCTCTGACACTGACTCTCTGACACTGACTCTCTCTCTGACACTGACTCTCTGACACTGACTCTCTGACGCTGACTCTCTCTGACACGGACTCTCTTTGACACTGACTCTCTCTCTTACACTGACTATCTCTGACACTGACTCTCTCTCACACTCACCCTCTCTCTGACACTGACTCTCTCTGACACTGACTCTCTCTGACGCTGTCTCTCTCTGACACTGACTCTCTCTCTGCCACTGACTCTCTCTCTGACACTGACTCTCTCTTACACTCACTCTCTCTCTGACACTGACACTCTCTGACACAGACTCTCTCTGACACTGACTCTCTCTGACACTGACTCTCTCTGACACGGAATCTCTCTGACACTGACTCTCTCTGACACTGACTCTCTCTCTGACACTGACTCTCTCTCTGACAAGGACTCTCTCTCTGACACTGACTCTCTCTCTGACACTGACTCTCTGACACTGACTCTCTCTCTGACACTGACTCTCTCTGACACAGACTCTCTCTCTGACACTGACTCTCTCTCTGACACTGACTCTCTCTCTGACACTGACTCTCTGACACTGACTCTCTCTGACACTGACTCTCTGACACTGACTCTCTCTGACACTGACTCTCTGACACTGACTCTCTGACACTGACTCTCTCTGAGGCTGACCCTCTTGCTGACTGGTCTTGGGACTTTGCTTTCTACTCAGTTTTATTTTGGCAACATGAACGTCTTGGAACATCAGAGATGTTGTTTTTTTCCGGGGTTCTCTCGGTCAATCAGTCTGCAGTCTGGTGATTCGTTGCTTTTTGACTTTTTTCTTTTTACATCAGAAGCGAACCCACAGGTGGTCGCTTCCTTTACCGTAGCCATGGCAACTGCCCACAGAAAGCCATGAGTGTTTGTTAGGAAAGAAAAGCTGAAGACCTTTGGCTCCTTAGAAGAGTGTAGGTGGGTTAGCATGAGTGATTGGATTTCCGATAAAAGTAAGACTAGACCAGAATAAATTCAACACACTTTCATTCCCCTCAAGGCTCATTCACAGATGGGTCGCGCCAAGAGGAGGTTGAGTTAGGAGGCAGAGGAGACAGATCACAGATGACCCAAGCCATCTGTCAATCACTTTAGAGCCCAGCTTAGCCTCAGCCATGCTCCCAGTCCAGTTAGACCACCTCCAGGGGTTGGTAAAGCTCCTCAGACTGACTCTAGTCTGATGACGACGACAGCAAAAAGAAAAGAACCCTCCTAAAATAGTCCTCTGCTTTGAAAAAGAGTCTGATCAGGAGAGACACTGCTGCCGAACAGTGACAAACAAGTTGTGTATCAGAACACTAGAGTGACCAGTTAGTCAACTCTACAGTTTAGATTCAACCAAACATCTGAATGACTCTGCTCCTGAACGCACTGCTGCAGCAGCTAGCAGCTATAGTAGCTAGCAGCGTCCTAACGCATCAGAGGGATTTTTTAGAGCTAGAGTTTAAAATCATCTCCTAGTTAGTCACCGATCTGCAGCAGCATCTCTCCTGATTCGACTCGCCACGAGGATAGATCTGGTCAGAGAGTGATGTCACCACTACGTGTGATCCTTCCTGTTGGTACAGACAGATAAAGGGTCACCTGGGTGATTCTGGGAAGGAAACCATTTATTTGAAAATAAAGAGCCTTTTAAGACTACATAGCAGTAATGTGTTGTAAAAAGTCCACGGATGTTCTGGTCCAACCACTGACTCTTGGGAGGGTTGACCTAATAGTCCTCAGAACCATCATGGAAGTCTTCAAGGTGCTAAAGGTCATTTGTAAAACCAACTAGCTTATTTTATTATCCTCCTAACATTGTTCTAACATAGTATAGCTATATATTTATTGTGGCAAAAAAAAAAGAAATAAATCAATCAGGTGGTTTCCTCGCAGTTCTCTAAAATCGTCAGCCAATCAGACGCTTCAGACTAAAGCAGCTATTGGACAATCCGGCTGTCTGTCTCCTGAAGCGCCTCACTTCCTCTCTGCTTGGATCCTCCATTAATGCTGCTGGAGCATTTTTCAGCAGAACATCCAGGAAGTGAGAGAAGGACAGAAACAGCTGTTAGCGCTTCAGTTTTAGGAGAAACACCAAAAAGAAAAACAGCTTTTCAGCTGCAGGAAGCTAAAAACGTTTGGACGTAGAAAGAGGAGAAACCAGGGGGAACGTTAGTGTGGCAGGATGATTGGCTGCTGCATCAGCCAATCACCTCAAGAGGGCGCCCTATAAAAAGGGTGATGTTTGTTTACTCAGCCTTCCATCCCTCTTTGCTGCCATCACTTCCGGGTGAGGTTGCCGGTTGTGTTTGGCGCCCCCTGCGTAAACTGTCAGTGCCTCTGTCCTCCTGCGTTAGCAGCCTGGGAGTTTTGTTTTTTTGTTCATTATGTTTATTTCCTTGTGTTGGCTGGGCTCCGCACTGTAACACGGGAACCAAACAGTGTTTTGTGTGTGTGTGTGAGCGTCACTGGGACACTAGGTATGTACCCTGCCTCCCTCCTCATCATCCAGCCTTCATACTTGATGTGTAGCCCATTTGGCTGATTGGCTGCTGTTCTGTTTCCCTGTTTTTATAGAAAGAACATAGCTCCACGTCAGCCGTGGAGCCGACGTGAGTGGAGGACGGCTGGACGCCGCTGCCTGGTGGGTGTGGCAGCCCTTGCTCCGGGGGACCTGCAGCGTCAGAGTCGCGGACCAGACTCCCAGCTGGACTCGGTCCTCCTGAGACCACAGCCAGGCGCTGCAGCGAGTGGGACCATTCATCCTCCACGCCAGGAGAGGAGAGGACCAATCTCCTGGTTCATTTTAGTTTGACAGCCTGTTGTGGCCTGAAGAGCAACAGGCTGTCTGTATTTTAATGTCTTTTAATTCAGTTTCTTGTTTTTATCATTTTGTTTTCTTTCTCATAGGCTGAGAGCTGCCCGTGCTGACCAGAGGCCGTGGTGGTGGGAGTTCTTCGTGTGTGTGTGTGTGTGTGTGTGTGTGTGTGTGTGTGTGTGTGTGTGTGTGTGTGTGTGTGTGTGACCTTCACTCTGCATGTCCTGGATGCTTGTCACTGTGTGTGCGGTGCGTTTAGGTTGTGGTTTATTTGGCCTATGTGACCTTGGGTAAGCCTCAGCCTATTTGCTTTTACTTGGTATCTTTTTAACTCAATAAAGCGAGTTCAACTCTTGGTTCCACGTCTCCTGCCTGTCTCGTAGAGTGGACCTGGTTAAGAGTTCCTGGGGTGAAATTCCCCAGGTGGCATTGCCTTTTAATAAAGTTTTTAACCCACTGTGCTACATTAGCATAGCGTTTCTACAGCTGGTGTTTAGCTCTCTGTTGTTACCGTGGTAATGTGAGGTCACATGTCCAGGGGAGGCCTACGGATTATACCTGACGGGGGGGGGTGTAGAGTAGCTAGCGATACCCAGCTGGTTTGCAGCTCAAGACAAAATGCTGTTTACTTCATCTCCACACCAAACCCACCTCTCTGCTCTGAAACTTCCCACGTCTGAATGAACTCAGATGATTTTGTGCTACTGAAATAATATTCTTCCTTTTCAGGCTCTGATTACATTGTTGGAACTCACCGTTTAGTCAGAATATAAGGCGGTTCTATTCTTAACCATGATTATTTGAAATGCATTATTTTAAATCTTTTAAACCCATCAGTTGAATCTAACTGATGGATTTAAAATAATAGGTAACAAATAGATGAACTATTGCTGACGGGCAGGTCAACACTGGAGACTAGAAAAACAGGAAATAACTGAGTCTCAGGATGACGTCTTCTGAAGTCTGACTGAACAAAAAGCTGCAGCACACTGGCTTTATGTGTTCCTATTAAGCACCATCACACATGGGACAACATGCACACATTGTTTTAAACATACATGCAAAAGTCAGTGTCTTTCAAACAAACTCAAACTTCAGAATGCCTTTATTCATCACTTTACAATGAAAGCCCCACAGCAGGCTGTAGACTAGAGCGGTGGTTCCCAAACTTTTTGTCTTCTGACCCACAAAACGACAGTGGCAGAGACTCGTGACCCCAACCATCACTGGCAAAATATACAAACACTGCTAATAAACTAATTAATCAAGGATATAATGACGACACAAACATCTACAACTATTATAACAGGTTTCTTCAACTGTTTTAACAGTTTGTAGGGCAAATACATGGTTTTAGCAAGGATTTTAAATTCACTTTTAGTTCTGGAGAACATCCCAGGACCCCTGTTTGTTGTTTCAGGACCCACAGTGGGGTCACGACCCCACTGTGGGAACCACTGGACTAGAGGACACCAGGGTGAGACGAGAGAAGGAGGGGGAGTCGGAGGGTAACACCAGCTAGCTAAGGATGATTTACTGCCTCACTCTGGTGTGTCCCACACAGAAACCAAGCCTGTGGCTCACGGACTCACAGGGCTCAGCTGACTGTTCGATCCAATCGGTTTTTCCTGTCGGTCAGGTCCAACTGGTCAGCAGCACCACTTCATTCACATGTAATGTCTAACCCTCTCTGCCTAGGAGGAGGAGTCAGCTTGATTACACAAGCACTCACCTGGATGTTCTCATTATGGAAACATCCATTTACACAATTCAAAGGTTAATCTATGAGGAACTAAAGAAAAGGAAAAAAGACGAGAAAACGATAGAATTGATCTGAACAATCTGTCTTGTAAATAGAAAGTAGAGGTTAGACGGTGTTTCCTTTTAGAAGGATGTAGAAACACGTAGAGTCCTATCAGCTGCTGCCTTTCATCACCCAGGTTTACAAAAAGATCCAAACATACTGAGAAATGATGGAGTGACACATTAATAATGTTATCCATAAAGGTCTGCAGGAGGATGAGCTAACCTCCACCCACCTCCATTAGTGCCTTCCTGATAGGGTTAACCCTTAACCCACCAGACTGTGTGGTCGTTGTTCCTGTTTGCTTTCTTTGTACACACTAATCCAGCTCAGATGACCTTTAAAGGGACTGTATCTGTTAAAATAAGAATCATGTGTGCTCAGTTTTGAGTGATGAAGCATCTTAACCCACCATGTATCATTCCAGTATCTACGTAGAACTGGCTGAGCTGTAAACGCTCTTCTTCCCGCGCTGTCCCACGGATGTGACGTCAGCTGACGCTGCTGCGCGTTCTGGAAGCTAAAAGTCATAATAGATGTATATCCAGTAGGCGGCAGTGTTGCACCGTTGTGCTGAGTGCTAATGTCCGACATGCTTGGTCTGGATCAGTGGTTTTCAGGGTTCCACAGAGCTAAAGGTGCTGTTCTAGAGGAGCGCACGGCGATCTGTGGAGGTTACTGGGTGTCGGGACTACAGGCCTCACAGAGTCTTTCAGGCCCTCAGTCCTCTTCACAGAGCTGCCCACTCTGCTGTTAGCGATCGCAGCCTTTAGAGGAGAAGAGCCGTTGAGAAGGATGAAAGGAAAAGCTCTTTAATGAGCAGCAGAATCCTGCAAACTATAAACTATTACTATTTTTAACCGCCGTTAAAGCTGCTCTCTGGAGCATTTTTCTCTGTCTCAAAGTTTTCTAAATGTTCTAAATGATATTTCAGGTCTAAACTCTGATCTATGGGTTGAGTTCCACAACATCTGTCATTCTGATGAAGACCCTCCTTCCTCCTAGAGACCCCTTTGCATTATTTCTTGCCGCCGACATTTTTCAACCAATGAAATTCAAATGTCTGCATTCTCTCAACATGCACGCGCATCGACCAAACCTGTACCAGTAGGGGGCGCTGTCGTACAGGACGCTCCGTGTGTTTCTCTGCCGTCTCAGCCTCACAGCTCATTTCTACTAAAACCTACCCATTCTCCAGCTAAAGACGGATTTATTTTTATTTTTAAACCTTTCACCTCACAGAATGGCAAGGCTTGACAGGGTTACGCGTTTATTTTGGTCAGAAAGTTCATCCAGGGCCGAGTCAAGTTCAGCTTCAGAGTCCAGCAGCAGCTCTCTGCTAACAGAGCTAATATCAGAAGCAGCAGGGACAGAGAGGGCTCATCAGACCCTCGTAGTGTTGTTGGAGTAAGGTTGTGAACTGTGAGTGATTAAACCCTACACACTGAGCGGTACAGTTCATGTTCGAAGTATATGCGCCGCGTGCACGCGACCGGACGCGCGTGTCGAGATGTTTTGAGGAGGAGCCTTTGGACGCTAGATTCAAAAACTGCTCTCCTGATGAAATCCTCCAGAGTGCTGCTTTGACTCTGTGAAACCACATCTATGTCGGGGTCGTCAGT
>SSNR01000343.1:166439-180975 GCA_006937965.1 Callopanchax toddi
GATTTTAGAGAGATGCTGTTTTGCCTGCCTGGTTCTTAGCTGACCAGCAGCATCTTTCCAAACTTGTCACCATGAAAGTAAAACAGGCTTTTGGACTTCAGAAGTTCTATCACATGGGTAGAAGCTAGGTCCAGTCTGGTTTGAAGTTCCACACGTTTGTTATAAAGAACTGGGTTTTTGTCCTGAGAGTAAAGCTGGTCAAGTACTCTGATGTGTTCAGCCAGTTCAAGTCTCTCTTTGTCTGCTCGTTCCCTCATGTTTGCTGTGTACGAGATCATCTGTCCTCTAAGAAAAGCTTTTACAGGATCCCAAACTATCAAACTTGAAGTTTCGCCATTGGAATTTGTTGAAAAGAAAAATTGTATCTGTTCCTCTATGAATTTGATAAAGTTTTTATCAGAGAGGAGGGTGGAGTTAAGGCGCCAGTGTCTTGTAACTGAAGGAACATCAGGTAGCCCAATGGATAGCAGAACAGGAGCATGATCTGAAATAACAATGCTTTGATATTCACAAGAGTCGACCAGTTAGACTAGATGACTATCAATTTAAAAAGTCAATTCTGGAATAATTATGATGCACGTGTGAAAAAAAAGAGTACTCCCTCCCCTTGGGGTGAAGAGCTCGCCAAATGTCAGAGGCTCCAAAATGAAACAGAAATGATTTAATAAATGAGGCAGACTTGCTCACTGATGAAGAACGATCGAGCACCGGGTCTAGCCAACAGTTCAGATCCCCAGCAAGTATTAAAGAGTGAGAACTACAATCAGGTAAAGATGAAACCACCTTTTCAAAAAATCCTGCATCATCAGTGTTAGGAGCATATATATTAGCTGAAATTACTTTAGTGCTGTAAAGTTTCCCTGAAACAAAAACGTATCGACCATTCGGATCTGAAACTATGCTCTCTTTTTCAAAGGGTGTGTTTTGATCAATGAGGATAGAAACACCCCTAGCTTTGGCCTGAAATGTAGAATGATACATTTGTCCCTTCCACTGAGACAGTAGGCGGAGATGATCTGACCCATGAATATGGGTTTCTTGTAGAAAGAAAACTGCTGCTTTAAACTGCTTAATGTGCGACAGGACCTTCCTCCTCTTAACAGGGTGGTTTAGACCCTTAACATTCCAGCTTAAGAACTTAATGTTATTATTATTCATTTATTCCACCAGAGTGTAGAGGCTTGAGGGCAAACATAAGAAAAAGAAAAGAAAAAAAGAAAGAGAAAGTAAATAATTTAAACAAAATAGAATAACAATGATGAAATTGATAATAACAGCAGAAATGATAAAATAATACACTAAGAAGCACCCAGTAGCAAATACCGGTGATCGAGGCAGCAACGGAGTCCCCCCCCCCACAGGACAGCTGCTGGTAAAACTAGCAGCAAGCTCCCCCATACACCCATTGTGAACCTTTAACTCTTCCTGCGTTACTAAGAAACTAACTGTAGCTCCTAGACTGAAAAGAGAGAGGATTAAACAAAAAAATATATATAATAATTGCCCTTCTATCCTAACCTTTTCTATATTCTATATTCAAGGTGTCAACAGTACTAAAGGGGAAAAAGAAAGAAAAAAAGAAAGCAGAGTGTGAGAAAATCAGGATAGTGTTTACGAAGAAGCAGGGGCGTCCGGCAGGTTGTCAACATATCTCCTGGCCTCATCCACAGAGCGAAGCCACTTTTTGTCACCACTGGAAAGAGTGATGCGGAGCCGAGCAGGATGAAGCAGAGAGGGTTCCAAACCCCGACTGTATAGTTCGGTCATCACTCCTTTGTACTCTGCACGCTGGGTCAGGATTTCAGGACAGTAATCCTCCACAATCCGTATTTTCTGACCACGATATTCCAAGCATCCTCTTTTCCTGGCTTCCCTAATCAGAAGATCTTTTTCTTGAAAACGGTGAAAGCGAATAATAACAGGTCGCGGCCTCTGTCCCGGCGCCGGTCTTGCTGCCAGTGAGCGGTGAGCTCTATCAATCTCCGGCGGAGTAGGGAGCGTTATTTTACCAAACATCTCACACAGCATTTTGGCAAAAAAAGCAGTCGGGCGCCCACCGTCAGTTGACTAAGCTAGCCCCAGGATTCACAGGTTCTGTCGCCGGCTACGTCCCTCCAGATCCGTAACTTTAGCTGCGAGCTTAGCATTAGCATCGCTAATGCTAGCACAGGTTTCTTCAAGCTCCTTCACGCGTTGGCTTAGGTCTTCTGTGGCAAGTTCGATCGAGTTTAATCGCTGTCCATGTTCTTCCACAGCTGACCGGACGTCGTCTATTTTAGTTTCCAGTGTACTGATGGATGATCTAAAGTCGGCAACAAGCGTTTCCCGGTGTTGCTCCAGTAGCATGGATATGTCCGTGACTGTCGCGGCTGTCAGCGATTCCTCTTTATCACCCATTTGACCCTTCTTCAGGCTCATTTTCACTCACAGGGTATCATACTCGAACTTGAAAGAGAAACGATACCTTGATTATCAAGTAAATAATTAGAAAGGGCGTTTGAAGCGGGAGCTATGCGTTTCTGACTGCTGTCACATCGTCCTTCCGCCGGAAGTTGGAAACTTTTAAATGACTTTTGGGTATGACATCCAGCGCTCGCGCTCTGAATCAGCTGATAAATAATTCCCCTCTGAGAAAGGAGTTCATTTAGTCATACATATCAAGTTCTGTCTATCAGACTATCAGAACAAAGGATCACTGATCGAGTTCTGATCCACTCTCTGAGCTGCTGATCCTCCATCTGTCAGCTGATCATCCTCCGCTCTGATGGAGAAACCAGACTCATCTATTTCTGTCTAGATAACTTTTATATGAGCTAATGAACGTTAATATTAACGGTGTTCAGTCAGGAGCCATCAGAACACCTTGATCGTCACGCCAGTTCTACAAAATAAATAGAGAACAAAATTATTTGTCTTTTATTTTTCTTTCTTCTGATCCTACAAAATGATCCAATCTTTTGACTCAAATCCGGGATCCGATCCTGTTTGAGAGTTTTAGTCCAGAACTGGTGCGACAAAAAAAGAAAGCCAACAGCGACAGCTTATCATCATCAAAAAGCAGGTATCGTTACAGTAGTAGTATCGAGTAGTACCCAGCCCTAGTAGCCACCGCGGCGTGTGTGATGTGTCAACGTGAGAGGAAGTGCTCAACATTAGATTTGCTCACTGCTCTACAGACAAATAGGTCCCTTAAAAAGATCACTTTGGTCACAGAAAAGATCCAGTTCACATGTTTAGACGAGTGGTGGTGTGTACCTTCTTGAGGGAGGTCTCCTCCTCACAAGCGACATCCTGTGAGGACCCTAGCTTCTGGGCCTCTGGGTCCGCCTCCAGGCCGCCCACATGACAACTAGAAAATCCACAGAAGTTCAAATCAATCAGCAGCATGAAAGAAAGGCTGTCAGACATCCCAGGTCCTGGAGGTTTACAGACACACACCATGTTTTTACACAGATGGTCATGAGAAAGTCCAGGTGGTTTGGACCTCAGCATCACATTTTATCTTCTCAGTGAGCTGAGAGATCACGTCAGAGGACACGCCTCAACACACAGCGTATCCTTCTACACCACGGTGGAAATGTTCTGTCATACATGAGAAACAGAAATGCTTTTAAAGGGTCATTCTGTCCTCTTGATGCTAGTTTCTGTTAAAAAACAAGCCACCACTGGTCACTCCACCTGTACTGCAATGACAGCTGGTTAACATCAACCAACAACCCCACTGGACTTTAGTGCTGCCTTTGTTGTGATCGACCATGAAATGCTGACGTCTAAACTAAACAGCTATGGCTTTACCTCCTCTGCTATCAGGTGGTTTAAGAGCTGCTTGTCGGAGAGGTTCCAAAGAGTTTATTTTAATGGTGCATTATCTCACAGAAAGCCCCTGCAATGTGGTGTCCCCCAAGGGAGCTGTCTAGGACCTCTGCTCTTCTCTAGTCTTACTACTGATATGCCGTATGTACTCAGTAAGGCCACAATGACGATGTTTGCTGATGATTCCGCTGTTTATTGCGCTGCTCCCACATGATCTGAGCTCCATCAAGTTCTGTCCACTGAGATCAGCAGGGTATATAGTTGGATCACACTAATAAACTAGCTTTAAATAGTTCAAAAACATTGTGTGTAATATTTGGTTCGAGGTACAGACTATTAGCTAATCCCAAATTGAATTTACAGGTAAATGGTCAAAGTATAGAGCAGGTTCAAAAGGTGACGCTCCTGGACTCTGATTGCTGATTGCTCACCGTCATGGTCTGACCACATCAACACTGTTGTCTCAAACATGGGCAGAGCTGTTGCAATAACACGCAAATGTGCATCATTTCTCAATTCACAGCTGCTTAGTCGGGTTGTTTGTTCGCTGGTTTGATGTCATTTAGATTACTGGTCAGCTGTGTCCAACTGTCTTTTAAAAAAACTACAGGTAGCAAGGCAGTAAGACTGGTTCTTGGTTGTTCCTTAAAGTGATAATATGCAACTTTTTCATATGTTTAAATCTTCTCCTTGAGCCAGTCTGTGCTAATCTGACTCTTTACAGAGTTAATGAAAAGTCACTCAGCCCCATCTGGTGGTTAGATCCAGAATACCACGATTACAAGATCTCCGTCTCCGTCACGGTACCCAGGAAGTCACGTGTCTCATGAGGGTTAGGCTAACCCAAAGTGGCTAGCTGTTATGCTAGCGCTGGAGTGTTTTTAGCTCATGATTCCTGATTTTTCCCATCTCTCCCTGCTTGAACACAGCTGATTTCTTTGAAGGAGTAAATAACCGCTCCTGTAGAAAGCTATGAAGGCTGAGGAGACATTTCAACAGGTAGATTTAGGCGTTTAGAAGCTGAAACAATATGCTAACTTGTGTAATGCAATGATTTAAAACGGACACCAGAGGGAGCCCAAAACAAGCAAAACTGCATATTATCACTTTAACAACTAGTACCATAGAAATGCATAATTGTCTTTCTTGGCTGATGGTCAATCAAAGACTATCTGCTAAAACGCTATAAAATAATCATCGACACCCAGACTCCTAAAATGCTCTATGACTGCTTGTAGCAGTGTGTGTGTGTGTGTTTATACTGTTGTATGTGTGAGGGAAAGATAGATTTTGTCCTATACGGCACCTGATCTCCAACTGCCTACGTACACTTATCAAGCTGAACCCCGTTTCTAGGGCTGGGTACCGAAACTCTGTACTCCTTTGGTACCGACCGAAAACCTTCGGTAGGTAATAGTACCAAAACAATAATAAAAATGTTGGTACTTTTACAATAGAATGTCCCTCTAAAAGAAGCGCTCCATTTCTTCAGCCCCGCTCTGCTGTGTGCATACACAGGCTGAGTGACACAGCCCCTCTTCTCTCCTCTCAACAGTCACGGCTACAACACAAAGGCAGACCTGAGTCCTCTGCTGCTTCAACACAAACACAAAGTGAGTATGAGGGAGAGGACGGCGTTGGTCAGGAACCAGAATACCCTAGCAGGGATCCTGGTGACCCGCGACCCGGATCCAGACAAGCGACGGGAGGTGAGGTAAGACATTTCCCTCTTGTTGGTACCGCCTGGGCTGTCAGAACGGCAGATTAAAAGATCCGACCCAACACCGTGTTGCACTGATTAGAGCGTTGGTCTTGAAACCGGAGGGTTGAAGGATCAAATCCCCACCCTGGCTGGGTTACTTTAGACACTTGACCCTCATTGCCTACTGGTGGTGGTGGTCAGAGGGCTGGTTGGTCCTGTGTGTCAGCAGGTGACTGACTGACTGATGTAAAGCGCTCTGTAGTCCACCCACTCAGAAAAGCGCTCTACAAATGTGAGACGTTTAGGTTACAATATGTAAAGATGTGTACTTTGGGCTGTCACTATTTAACTTTATAATGTGAATAATGGCATGAATGTTCAGTTAACTCTCATTAACCGTGATCACTAAGTAATCCAGTCAGAACAGGAGAGTTCTTCATGTTTTATCATCATAGGATCAGGTAGACTTCAATAAGTGTGAACAAACTATTAGAAATACTGAACTTTACAACTTTTAAAAATACTTTCAAATGGTCAGAAAACAGAAACGAGCTCAGTCTCTAACATATACAGAGCAGTCCGCCATGACACCACCACAACAACAAACTTCACTTTATGACGTCATCCATCAGTCTGTGCTTTAGCTAGCGCTAGCTTAGCCTGTTTAAACAGGTAAGTAAGAGGTCAGAGGTCAGCCAGGTGCCACATCACAGCTAACGTTAGCTAGCCGGCAGCTACTGCTATGTAAACAACACACACACACACACACACACACACACACACACACACACACACACACACACACACACACACACACACACACACACACACACCGAGCTAGTCAGGGAGACAACATACTCACCAGTAAAGCACAGCTACACACACACACACCGACACACGCGTCATCTTCATCCGTCTCCTGCCGGGACACTCATCCTCCCTCCCCGCTCTCTCTCTCTCTCACTCTGGAGCCTCTACCCGGTCTGTTTGTTCTATAAACTTATCAGTAGCTGCTCTCTGGCTGTACACAACCTGCTACTAAACGGCAGTGCGACTCAGCGTCCAATCAGAAGGCAGCAGCGCTGTGACGCACTTCAGAGTTAGGGAGCGCTCGTTTAGTGGAACCTGGTTACCTGAAACATGCGGGGCTTCCTCCAATCCGCTGGATCTTCAAGTAGGCCTGGTGTCAGTGGTGAATAGTGATCTGATGACGTCTACAGACGCAAACACATGTATACGTCATCAAAAAAGAAAATATCACGAGACTTTATCTCTGCTCTAATAGAGTAGAATGATCACACAGTGGGAGATTCACCTGTCACACAGCTGAGTGTCACCTGATGACGTCACACAGTCAACATAGGGCTTGTTGGAGATGAACTGCGCCTGCGCCTGGAGAACAGACGAGAGCAGGCGGACGCAGCAGGGGGCGTGGCCAAAAGTCTGATTTTAAGTCGGACAGATTTTTCTAAATGTAGCTCGTAGTGATGATAAGGCTGAAGATATCGCGTTAATGTCCGTAATAGCAGATGACTTTCCGTTTTTTCCAAAATCTTTATTTGAAGTTCAAAGTTTTTCAAAACAAATTCAAGAGTGAACAATATAAATTATCAACACTAAAGTAACAAAATAATAGACATATATCAGATAGATCAGATCAAAGAAAATAAACAAGATACTGCTCTGTACTAAATGATCTGATTATAAACATCAGACAGTAGTTTTATTAGAACTTTATAGAAAATGGAAACAGTTCCTACTGAAAACTCTTTGAAACAAATCACATTTCTCACTGTGGCCTTTATAGTGACATCATCAACGTGGCATGTTTTTACAATATATATTTAAACAAATAACATTTCGCATTTTGCAACAGGATGTTTGGATCAAAACGTGAACCAATCAGATGTGAGATCAGGTGAGAGCCAGGTGTTTCCCGTCATGCTCTCGGTTTTGCAGCCGGTGGAGAGCAACTGCAGCGCCTTGCTCCAAAGTCTGCGTCCGCCTTGATCTCACGAGGTTATCGTTGACTACGTAGGCATGACATCAGAGCAAGTCGGCGTCAAGTCGGACAGAAATCTAACCGGCATGCACTGGGCGCTGATCACCGGTGATCGGATCTGCGCAGAACTGGCTCATCTCGAACGCACCTATAGAGGAGGAGAGGAGTGAATTTACCAGGTTACTACGGTAAAGAGGAAAGTAAAGAGTGGAGCTGCTCACCCTGATAAAAACTACATGATGTGATGTGTTAAGGAGCTGCTCACAGCCCTCAGAGCGAGATGAGAGGACTAAAGGCGTCTCTAAGGCTTTAAACAGTCACTAGACACATCTTCATTTGTTAAACCAGGCTTTTATTTGTCTGTACAGTTCATGTTAATACCGCTAGAGGGCGGCCTCTACTCAAACACAGCAGGACGCGTCCTCAAAGCTTCACCCTGAAACTCTCCTGTTCCCGAAATCAACCCGATTTACTGAGTAAGGCGATGTCGCCTGAAACAGGAACAAACCATTTCATCTGATGAGGGGTGGAAGGACAACAGCTGACCTTAAAGTAAGGCTCAGGTTGACCTGGTGGTGAGACAGAAAGGACTCAGGACAGGGTTAGGGTTGAAGACTTTAATTGTTCATTAGATTTACACTTTTTACTCTTTTTAGAACTTCCTGAATGTTGATTGGTCAGGTATTTTATTGTTGTACAATATTAAACATCTAGACAAGACCAAAGATCTACAGACCAAAGGACATGAGGTGTCCCTCTGAGGGACAGGTGTCCATCTGAGGGACAGGAGACCATCTGAGAGACAGGAGTCCATCTGACGGACAGGAGTCCATCTGAGAGACAGGTGTCCATCTGAGAGACAGGAGTCCATCTGAGAGACAGGTGTCCATCTGAGAGACAGGAGTCCATCTGATGGACAGGAGACCCTCTGAGAGACATGTGTCCATCTGAGGGACAGGAGACCCTCTGAGAGACATGTGTCCATCTGAGGGACAGGAGACCCTCTGAGAGACATGTGTCCATCTGAGGGACAGTCGGTGAGTCATTTTAGGGTTGTTTGTTAGAGTTCAGACTGGGTCCTGGTGCAGGTCCAGTAAGAAGTCCGGTACTGGATATTAAGTTCAGGTGAAGTGATTCAGTTATGTAGAAAGGTTAAATCTCGCGATATCTCACGAGATTTCGGATTGTGGGAACAGGAAGTCAACACCTCATTATAACCCAGAAATCAGCTGTCTTCAGATTGTTTGGTGAGTGTTGATTTTCTGAAAGAATTTTGTCAAAATCTCAGCTAAATGTAGTTTATTATTATTAATATCATTAAATAATATTGTTATTATTAATAATGTCGCCATGAAGTGTTGATGTGAGATTATTTACTCACTGTGTATCTGTTTATCTGTGTATCTGTGTATCTGTGTATCTGTGTATCTGTGTATCTGTGTATCTGTGTATCTGTTTATCTGTTTATCTGTTTCAGAGACTCTGAGCTGTTTCACTGAATTAGTGTTCTGATCAGGAGCTGTAACGTCACATCTAACTGAACCCTTCTAACACTCTGACCTTCTGGGTGAACTGGTTACCAGCTGACTGGTCAGTTTAATTGTGTGTTAACTGGTTTACCAGCTGACTGGTCAGTTATATTGTGTGTTAACTGGTTTACCAGCTGACTGGTCAGTTATATTGTGTGTTAACTGGTTTACCAGCTGACTGGTCAGTTATATTGTGTGTTAACTGGTTTACCAGCTGACTGGTCAGTTATATTGTGTATTAACTGGTTGACCAGCTGACTGGTCAGTTATATTGTGTATTAACTGGTTACCAGCTGACTGGTCAGTTATATTGTGTGTTAACTGGTTACCAGCTGACTGGTCAGTTATATTGTGTGTTAACTGGTTGACCAGCTGACTGGTCAGTTATATTGTGTGTTAACTGCATCGTAGTGTCAGTGAGAGTTAGCCATCAGCTGATCACTAGTTTGCTCTTCCACCCCTCCCTTATTTATATCATTTCCAGAAAGCGATGAACTCTGTTCCATTTTTGCTGGTCAGTTTTCAGATGCGCTCTAACCACATCTCACCACTAGGTTAGAGAATGAAGCAACATATTTTCATCTGACTGAAGATTTTGCTGATAAAAATCCATACAAAAGGCTCTCCTGTGCTTTGTACTGAAGGGGGTTCCAGTGCACCAGTTAGCGTAGGTCTACTGGTAAAGATCTGTGCGCTTGAAGCATGCACAGAAGACCCCACAGAGACAGGAAGTACATCGCATGACTTTTCAGTCGTGGTAAATATAGTGTATATAATATATAGGTTGTTTAGTTTAATTTTCAGGTTTGGTTTTTATATTTAGTGATTCCTGTCTTCTTCTTCTTCTTCCTCTTGGACTGGTGTGACGGCCCACCAGCACCCTCTACTGACAGGCTGCCACTAGGGTGACCAGAGGTCCCGTTTGTCCCGATTGTCCCACATTTTCATCACTTTTCACACGTCTCACACATTGAGACACACTGACCCTTTAACACCAAGCGCATCCTCGTCGACACCTTATGTACTCCACAGTGGTTTGTGCTAAGAAAAGTTCAAATGGTTTTTGAAAGAAGAGAAGTTGCTCTTTCACCCAGCAACGCTCCACAGTTACAGTAGACCCATGGACCAGCCTCCCTCCCTCTCACACACGAGGTTAGCAGTAGCAGACTGAGTGACAGAGCAAAAACAAGTGAAGGGACATAAAGAACTGTGGATTGGCGCTTGAGCAACCGTCTTTAATGCTGAGACCTGGGTTCAAGTCCTGGGTGCTCATTTATAAAACTTTGCGTAGAATCCTGACTAAAACTTGCTTAAGCTCAGCTAAAATTTTTCAGGTACGCAAATTCCATTTCCGATTAATAAAACCCTGCAGACGCACAGATCCACGCAATTCTGCTTTATAAATCGATGTCAGACCTATAACTGGTCTCAGCTGTTTCTGGGTCAGAACCCTCCTCCTACACACCACATTCTGACATATACGGTCAATGCTAAGGACCTCATGAATAATTGCATCTGCATAAACCGGTGGATTTCTGGCTTTTACAGTAAATCGTGACAATGGAGAGGTTTAGAAAACGTGATTTCACAGAGGCAGAAACTCGAGGTGCTTGTGGTGGATGGACGGGAAAATGTTTTATTAGGTGGTGAAATGTGACAGATCACGAACACGGAAGTGCTCCGAGAGACGTCTCGCTGCAGCGCCGCTGTCAGACTGACAGAGAGATGGTGTAGATCTGAGATCTCAGAGAAACGTTTAATGACAACATTTAATTTAATCCAAAGGAGAAGACACGTCATGCTGTTCATCCTGTTAAACAGTCAACCTGTTGGATCAATCGCTGGTTGAAGAGAACCCGAGAACGGCCGGTGACACCGGGTTTTACTGGTTCTGATGGTTCTGTTGATCTAATACTGGACCCAGTTGATCCATAGGATGCTCTAATGAATCCATCAGCTGATCGATGGTCCAGTCATTATCTAGAAATCTCTAAAAACTCTCTCCCGTTCATCCGGAGTCTGACTGCTGGCTGAGCTGCAGCTCATCCAGCGCATTACGCACAAGTGTCCCTGCAGGATTCCTAAGTCTCAGAAATCACAATTAATGCTCCAATCAGAGCAGCTGTTCTATAATCTGAAGACGACTGGATCAACAGAATGGATATTATTATAAAATGAGACAGATTTTGATTCAAAGTTTAATTTTTATTCTTTTTAGAGACGGATTGTTGGTTCTGTGTGTGTGAGGGTCTACAAGTCTTTAATTGTGTCATAAATTCAACATTTTTCATCTCACCAGCTGCTCTGACTGGTTTCACCTCTCCAACAGGTTCAAGGTCCAAAGTTTGCTTAGAGTTGCCACATTTTCCCGTTACGTTTTCTTTTATAAATCCCAAATTTTGCGTAAAAAGTGACCCACGCAACTTTTTGGCCCATTTTGTGCGTAAGCAGGTTTTATAAATGAGCACCCTGGTCTGAGCATGTGACAGAATCAGCTAGTTTTCTGTTGAGAAAATAAATGATGAATACATGATTTATATTATTACGTTGAATTTTAAGTATAGTGTTTAAACTGTGAACATCGTCATGTCCCACGTTGTCCCACCTCCTGTTGGTGTGGACCTGCTCTCCCAGCAGACACTGCTGCCTGTGTTTTGTAGTTTGTCACTCGTCTCCATGTCAAACAGGTTCAGAATCCGGACTAACAGCGGTATGAACACTTTACAGTTTGACATTCATGTACTTTGTATCATTCTTAGTTTTTCAGCTTTCAAATGGCACCTGCTGTTAAAGTGTATAACTGAAACATTGTGTCTGTTACTATGAATTTAGAAAAATGATCACCTGAATAATATTGACTATTTTTATTGATATCTTTATAGAAGTCTATTTGTGGATCTACGTCTTGTTCCATATCTGAAGGTTTGGAAGTCCAGTTTCTCACGTCCAACACGGTGTTGTGTTTGGTCTGTTGTAATGGTAGATGGTGTTCTATCAGAACCTTAGACTGATGCATCATGGATCACCTGTACTTTAGCAGCTCTTTGATGTATTTGATGATCAATACTTTGGTGTTCCATTAAGTTTTGTCCATGTACTTTGTCATTTTTTGTTTTTTAGTAACCGTGCTTCTTTTACACTATTTGCCTTCCATGTAGTGATGTGGTCCTTCAGGTAAATGTCAGATCCTTTGAGTTTTCTCCCTTGTTTCAAGAGCTCTAGTTTCTTTATTTTTTTGTTACAAACCTCCTTCTGAATGCTGTTTGTCCCCGTGGTAGTAGATGGCATGCCTCAAAGTTTGAAAATTGGATTCCTTTGGTGACCAGAACGTTTAGCTGCTGCTCCACTGAGTTTGAATCTTGGTCACTTGGTTCCTCATCATTTCCAGAAACAGTTGCCTTTGCATATGACCAGTCTGGTAATAATGATGTCATTTATTCTTGTATATTGACTTTGGTGTCACATTGAAAGCTGGTACGAGTAAGATTTAGTGAAGTCCAGTTGGCTTCATTCAAACCTGCCCTGGATGACTGAGAACCTTCACCAGTAGAATACACTGTCTAAACCAGGGGTGTCAAACTCCTTTTCACCGAGGCCACATCAGCATAATGGCTGGCCTCAAAGGGCCAGATCACTTCAAAATGTAACCAAATTAAATGTAACAACTCCTTAACGTTACATACCTCTGACTTTATTACTTCTACAAGATAAAACATTACAAATGCATGAAAACTAGGTCTGCTTGTTGCTCTGTTAGAACAGAAATCCTTTTGATTGGTCAGGTTATGAAACCCACTGAACTCCATCAGTCAAGGATCAAACTATTCAAGTGGATTAAAAATACATCAGAGTTATAATAACTCTGATCAAAACAGTTGTTATAGTTAGGGGTGCACACAGTCTGTCATCACATGTCCTCAAGGGAGAACCTGGCTCTGGGGTTTGGGGGGGGGGGGGGGGGGGGGGGGGGGGGGGGGGGTTGAAGATGATGATTTGCTGTTGGCTCAACATTTTTCTGCTTAATGCTCAATATTTCAAACAACCTTTAACTCATGAGGTCATTCTGATGCTTAAATAAAACTTTTAAACATATTTAAACCAGTTAAATATTAAAGCCTTCTACTAGTCACCTCTCGGGTCTGACAGAGGATGACCCGTTTCTTCCTCACTGCAGTCAGACAGCTGCAGCAGGTGAGGAGGCTTGACGATCAAGGTGTTCTGATCCTCCTGACTGAGCACCGTTAATATTAATGTTCATTAGCTCGTATAAAAGTCCAACACAACACGTTATCTCAGGCAGAAACTGGTTAATCTGGTTTGCCATCAGGGAAGAGGATGATCAGCTGACGGAGGGATGGAGGATCAGCAGCTCCCCGCGCGCGCACGCATCATGGATCAACAATCGACCAGTGATCTTTTGTTCTGGTTAACTAAAATGACTGATTCTGACAGAGAGAACTGGATATGTGATGACAAAATGAACGTCTTTCTCAGAGGGGAATTATTTATCAGCAGCTGGAGAGCGCGAGCTGTCGGGTCGGGGAGGAGTTAGTAAAGCGCGCGAGCGCAGCCAGCTGGATCGCAAACCGTGTCCTGAACCAAAGAGAGCGATCTGTTCTGATCACGGATCGATTGTGACCCGTTGTACCCCTACTGGGCATGTGTGAGCTGCGTGCGTGGGTCGGACGTACTGTGATTGTGTGTGTGTTAAAGCGCGCGCCGAGCTGTGCGTAATGGCGCACTGGAGATGCTGTGTGTGTGTGTGTGTGTGTGTGTGTGTGTGTGTGTGTGTGTGTGTGTGTGTGTGTGTGTCCACTAGCTTCAGAGGTCATGTGACCACTCATTCACTGAGCTGCAACAGGGGCCCTGTCTCAATACTCGCACTTCCTCCCTACGGTCACTACGGTAGAAGTGCACAGAAGGCTTCGAGTGCGTAGTGAACAAGTGCGCACTTAACTGCAGCATTTGGGACAGCGACCAGGTCACGTGTCTCCGCCGCTTCAAATCAGGTTTTTTTCCAAACCTTTATTTACACCAAGAAAGTCCAAACTCTCAATGGGAGGCAACAACTGTTCAGTACAACAAAATAGAACCTAGAACACGCATCACACGGTCTGTCAGCTGGTATCAGCTGTTGGAGCATCAACGTGTGAATATAGAAGCTTTACTGATCTAATGGAACACACTTTACTCAAAAAGACAAACATTTCTTTAGACTTTATCCTTAAATGGATTTATCATAAACACCAGAGATGTGATGAATGAATTCAGTGTTTAAATCATTTATGGAGGTTTCTGGTTTTTCATTTATATTTATGAATATGGTATTTACCCATATTACAATATTACATAACATAAAAAGACCTTTAGACAAACTGATGTATAAAATCTGTACTGCTGTCATTTCTTCTGTTGTTATTCTCATCCAATCCACCAGGTTCTGACAGAGTTTGAGGAGAAACAGAAGATGATCAGTTCTTTCATCGTCCT
>SSNR01000343.1:192397-199897 GCA_006937965.1 Callopanchax toddi
ACTGTCTAAACGGTGTCCACTGTCTAAACGGTGTCCACTGTCTAAACGGTGTCCACTGTCTAAACGGTGTCTACTGTCTAAACGGTGTCCACTGTCTAAACGGTGTCCACTGTCTAAACGGTGTCCACTGTCTAAACGGTGTCTACTGTCTAAACGGTGTCTACTGTCTAAACGGTGTCTTCTGTCTAAACGGTGTCTTCTGTCTAAACGGTGTCTTCTGTCTAAACGGTGTCTACTGTCTAAACGGTGTCTACTGTCTAAACGGTGTCCACTGTCTAAACGGTGTCCACTGTCTAAACGGTGTCTACTGTCTAAACGGTGTCTTCTGTCTAAACGGTGTCTTCTGTCTAAACGGTGTCTACTGTCTAAACGGTGTCTTCTGTCTAAACGGTGTCCACTGTCTAAACAGTGTCCACTGTCTAAACAGTGTCCACTGTCTAAACAGTGTCTTCTGTCTAAACGGTGTCTACTGTCTAAACGGTGTCTTCTGTCTAAACGGTGTCTTCTGTCTAAACGGTGTCTACTGTCTAAACGGTGTCTACTGTCTAAACGGTGTCTACTGTCTAAACGGTGTCCACTGTCTAAACAGTGTCTACTGTCTAAACGGTGTCTACTGTCTAAACGGTGTCCACTGTCTAAACGGTGTCCACTGTCTAAACGGTGTCTACTGTCTAAACGGTGTCTACTGTCTAAACGGTGTCTTCTGTCTAAACGGTGTCTTCTGTCTAAACGGTGTCTTCTGTCTAAACGGTGTCTTCTGTCTAAACGGTGTCCCCTGTATAAACGGTGTCCCCTGTATAAACGGTGTCCCCTGTATAAACGGTGTCCCCTGTATAAACGGTGTCCACTGTATAAACGGTGTCCACTGTCTAAACGGTGTCCACTGTCTAAACGGTGTCCACTGTATAAACGGTGTCCACTGTATAAACCACTCATTTCATGAAAGGATGCTTTCACCAGTCAAACATTTTGAGGAAGTAGTTTATTGAGGAGCGACACACAGAAAATAACAACTGATGCATTTCCCTAATGTAACATTTATCCTCCCTTAAGACATTGTTTCTAGTTTCACTTTGACTAAAACCTTAAGCTGTTTCTTTCCTTACCATAACTTTACACTTCTCCATCTGAATACAGTCACTTTGGCAATAAATAATTGTGATTCATGCCAGAAAGGCAGTCTAACTTAGAGAGCATATAGTGAATAGAGACATAGAGAACATTAAAGCGCTAGATTTCTTGATGAGGTCTTAATAGTCCACAGATACACTATCTCTTTATCATTACTTATATACATCAGAACATACATACACAATAACAAAGTGACAGAGAAGCACTTGAACACAGATGATACAACCTGAAGCTCTGAAGCAGCTGCTGACAGACGGGCTGCTGTCTGCATGGCATGGAGGGAAAAGAGTCCGAGTTAGTTAACAGGGCAGGGTTAGGATTCAAAATAGAATCATGACTTTTATTGTTCTGTCATATTAGGTAACGTGTTTTCTTTGGCCATGTTCCATCCATCTCATCAGTCAGCATCTGAGTCGGAGCTGGAGGGTCACATTTTAACCATCGTTACAGCACAGGTGGACACCTATGACCAGGTGAAATGTACGGAGGCTGCTTTGTCCACAGAGGGAATGCTGAAGGTGCTCCTCAGCCTCATGACTGCTACTAGAACACAGGACCAATCACAGAGTCAAAGGGGGGAGGGGTCTGAGGACTCAGCATTAACGGCTTTAACCATAAAACCACCGGAACAAAGAGGTCAACACACACGCACACATGTAGACGGAGCGCACGGTCATACACACACACACACATGTAGACGGAGCGCATGGTCATACACACACACACACACATGTAGACGGAGCGCACGGTCATACACACACACACACATGTAGACGGAGCGCATGGTCATACACACACACACACACAGACAGACAGCGCACGGTCATACACACACACACACACAGACAGACAGCGCACGGTCATACACACTCACACGCACACATGTAGACGGAGCGCACGGTCATACACACACACACACATGTAGACGGAGCGCATGGTCATACACACACACACACACATGTAGACGGAGCGCACGGTCATACACACACACACACATAGGCAGACAGAGCGCACGGGCATACACACACACACACACAGACAGACAGCGCACGGTCATACACACACACACACACATGTAGACGGAGCGCACGGTCATACACACACACACACACATGCAGACAGAGCGCACGGTCATACACACACACACACACACACAGACAGAGCGCACGGTCACACACACACACACACACACAGACAGAGCGCACGGTCATACACACACACACACACGCAGACAGAGCGCACGGTCATACACACACGCAGACAGAGTGCACGGTCATACACACACACACACACACAGACAGAGCGCACGGTCACACACACACATGTAGACAGAGCGCACGGTCATACACACACATGTAGACGGAGCGCACGGTCATACACACACACACACATGTAGACGGAGCGCATGGTCATACACACACACACACACATGTAGACAGAGCGCACGGTCACACACACACACACACGCACAGACAGAGCGCACGGTCACACACACACACACATGCAGACAGAGCGCACGGTCATACACACACACACACACATACAGACAGAGCGCACGGTCTACACACACACACACACACATGTAGACGGAGCGCACGGTCATACACACACACACACATACAGACAGAGCGCACGGTCACACACACACACACAGACAGAGCGCACGGTCACACACACACATGTAGACAGAGCGCACGGTCATACACACACATGCAGACAGAGCGCACGGTCATACACACACACACACATGTAGACGGAGCGCACGGTCATACACACACACACACATGCAGACAGAGCGCACGGTCATACACACACACACACACACATGCAGACAGAGCGCACGGTCATACACACACACACACACATGTAGACAGAGCGCACGGTCATACACACACACACACACAGACAGACAGCGCACGGTCATACACACACACACACACAGACAGACAGCGCACGGTCATACACACACACACACACATGTAGACGGAGCGCACGGTCATACACACACACACACATGTAGACGGAGCGCATGGTCATACACACACACACACACATGTAGACGGAGCGCACGGTCATACACACACACACACACACATGTAGACGGAGCGCACGGTCATACACACACACACACACATGCAGACAGAGCGCACGGTCACACACATACACACAGACAGAGCGCTCCGTCACACACACACACACACACACACACATGTAGACGGAGCGCACGGTCATACACACACACACACATGCAGACAGAGCGCACGGTCACACACACACACACACACATGTAGACGGAGCGCACGGTCATACACACACACATGCAGACAGAGCGCACGGTCATACACACTCACACACACACATGCAGACAGAGCGCACGGTCATACACACACACACACACACATGCAGACAGAGCGCACGGTCATACACACACACACACACATGTAGACGGAGCGCACGGTCATACACACACACACACACATGCAGACAGAGCGCACGGTCACACACACACACACACACATGTAGACGGAGCGCACGGTCATACACACACACACACACAGACAGACAGCGCACGGTCATACACACACACACACACAGACAGACAGCGCACGGTCATACACACACACACACACACATGTAGACGGAGCGCATGGTCATACACACACACACACACATGTAGACGGAGCGCACGGTCATACACACACACACACACATGCAGACAGAGCGCACGGTCACACACACACACACACACATATAGACAGAGCGCACGCTCACACACACACACACACACACACACACACACACACACATGTAGACAGAGCGCACGGTCACACACACACACACACGCACAGACAGAGCGCACGGTCATACACACACACACACGCACAGACAGAGCGCACGGTCATACACACACACACACATGTAGACGGAGCGCACGGTCATACACACACACACACATGTAGACGGAGCGCACGGTCATACACACACACACACACACATGCAGACAGAGCGCACGGTCATACACACACACACACACGCAGACAGAGCGCACGGTCATACACACACACACACGCACAGACAGAGCGCACGGTCATACACACACACACACATGTAGACAGAGCGCACGGTCATACACACACACACACATGTAGACGGAGCGCACGGTCATACACACACACACACACACATGCAGACAGAGCGCACGGTCATACACACACATGCAGACGGAGCGCACGGTCATACACACACACACACACACATGCAGACAGAGCGCACGGTCATACACACACACACACACACATGCAGACAGAGCGCACGGTCATACACACACACACACACATGTAGACAGAGCGCACGGTCATACACACACATGCAGACAGAGCGCACGGTCATACACACACACACACACATGTAGACGGAGCGCACGGTCATACACACACACACACACAGACAGCGCGCACGGTCATACACACACACACACACACACAGACAGAGCGCACGGTCATACACACACACACACACACAGACAGAGCGCACGGTCATACACACACACGCACACACAGACAGAGCGCACGGTCACACACATACACACAGACAGAGCGCTCCGTCACACACACACACACACACACACACACACACACACATGTAGACAGAGCGCACGGTCACACACACACACACATGCAGACAGAGCGCACGGTCATACACACACACACACACATGCAGACAGAGCGCACGGTCATACACACACACACACACATGCAGACAGAGCGCACGGTCACACACATACACACAGACAGAGCGCTCCGTCACACACACACACACACACACACACACACACACACACACATGTAGACAGAGCGCACGGTCACACACACACACACACACACAGACAGCGCGCACGGTCATACACACACACACACACAGACAGACAGAGCGCACGGTCATACACACACACATACACACAGACAGAGCGCTCCGTCACACACACACACGGGCACACACACACACACACACATGTAGACGGAGCGCACGGTCATACACACACACACACGCACAGACAGAGCGCACGGTCACACACACACACACACGCACAGACAGAGCGCACGGTCACACACACACACACATGCAGACAGAGCGCACGGTCATACACACACACACACACACAGACAGAGCGCACGGTCATACACACACATGCAGACAGAGCGCACGGTCATACACACACACACACACATGTAGACGGAGCGCACGGTCATACACACACACACAGACAGACAGACAGCGCACGGTCATACACACACACACACAGACAGAGCGCACGGTCACACACATACACACAGACAGAGCGCTCCGTCACACACACACACATGCAGACAGAGCGCACGGGCATACACACACACACACACATGCAGACAGAGCGCACGGTCATACACACACATGCAGACAGAGCGCACGGTCATACACACACACACACACACAGACAGAGCGCACGGTCACACACACACACACACATGCAGACAGAGCGCACGGTCACACACACACACGCACACATGTAGACGGAGCGCACGGTCATACACACACACACACACATGCAGACAGAGCGCACGGTCATACACACACACACACACGACAGACAGAGCGCACGGTCATACACACACACATACAGACAGAGCGCACGGTCACACACACACACACACAGACAGCGCGCACGGTCATACACACACACACACACAGAGAGGGAGCGCACGGTCATACACACACACACACACATGTAGACGGAGCGCACGGTCATACACACACACACACATGTAGACGGAGCGCACGGTCATACACACACACACACACAGACAGACAGACAGAGCGCACGGTCACACACACACACACACAGACAGAGCGCACGGTCACACACACACATGTAGACAGAGCGCACGGTCATACACACACATGCAGACAGAGCGCATGGTCATACACACACACACACACATGTAGACGGAGCGCACGGTCACACACACACACACACACACATGTAGACGGAGCGCACGGTCATACACACACACACACATGTAGACGGAGCGCGTGGTCATACACACACACACACACATGTAGACGGAGCGCACGGTCATACACACACACACACACAGACAGACAGCGCATTGTCATACACACACACACACACATGTAGACGGAGCGCACGGTCATACACACACACACACATGTAGACGGAGCGCACGGTCATACACACACACACACACACATGCAGACAGAGCGCACGGTCATACACACACACACACACACATGTAGACGGAGCGCACGGTCATACACACACACACACATGTAGACGGAGCGCATGGTCATACACACACACACACACACATGTAGACGGAGCGCATGGTCATACACACACACACACACATGTAGACGGAGCGCACGGTCATACACACACACACACATGTAGACGGAGCGCATGGTCATACACACACACACACACAGACAGACAGACAGAGAGCACGGTGATACACACACACACACACATGTAGACGGAGCGCACGGTCATACACACACACACACACATGCAGACAGAGCGCACGGTCACACACACACACACACACACATGCAGACAGAGCGCACGGTCACACACACACACACACAGACAGAGCGCACGGTCACACACACACACACATGCAGACAGAGCGCACTGTCATACACACACACACACACATGTAGACGGCGCGCACGGTCATACACACACACACACACGCAGACAGAGCGCACGGTCATACACACACGCAGACAGAGTGCACGGTCATACACACACACACACACACAGACAGAGCGCACGGTCACACACACACACACACAGACAGAGCGCACGGTCACACACACACACACACAGACAGAGCGCACGGTCACACACACACACACACATGCAGACAGAGCGCACGGTCATACACACACACACACATGCAGACAGAGCGCACGGTCATACACACACACACACACACACGCAGACAGAGCGCACAGTCATACACACACACACACACATGTAGACGGAGCGCACGGTCATACACACACACACACATGTAGACGGAGCGCATGGTCATACACACACACACACACATGTAGACGGAGCGCACGGTCATACACACACACACACACACACACACACAGACAGAGCGCACACACACACACACACACACACACACACAGACAGAGCGCACGCACATACACACACACACACATGTAGACGGAGCGCACGGTCATACACACACACACACATGTAGACGGAGCGCACGGTCATACACACACACACACACACATGCAGACAGAGCGCACGGTCATACACACACACATACACACAGACAGAGCGCTCCGTCA
>SSNR01000343.1:202397-207321 GCA_006937965.1 Callopanchax toddi
AGACAGAGCGCACGGTCATACACACACACACACACAGACAGAGCGCTCCGTCACACACACACACATGCAGACAGAGCGCACGGTCATACACACACACACACATGCAGACAGAGCGCACGGTCATACACACACACACACACACAGACAGAGCGCGCGCGGTCATACACACACACACACATGTAGACGGAGCGTATACACACACACACACACCGCAGTCAACACACACACACACACATGTAGACGGAGCGCACGGCACATGTAGACGGAGCGCACGGTCATACACACACACACACACATGCAGACAGAGCGCACGGTCACACACACACACACACATGTAGACGGAGCGCCGTCATAGTCATACACACACACACACATGCAGACAGAGCGCACGGTCATACACACACACACACACACAGACAGAGCGCACGGTCATACACACACACACACACGCAGACCACGGTCATACACACACACACACATGTAGACGGAGCGCACGGTCATACACACACACACACATGTAGACGGAGCGCATGGTCATACACACACACACACACATCAAACACACACACACACATGCAGACAGAGCGCACGGTCATACACACACACACACGCGCAGACAGAGCGCACGGTCATACACACACACACACATGCAGACAGAGCACACACACGCACACACACACACACAGACAGAGCGCACGGTCATACACACACACGCACACACAGACGGAGCGCACGGTCATACACACACACACACACACAGACAGAGCGCACGGTCATACACACACACACAGACAGAGCGCACGGTCATACACACACACACACTGTCTCACATGTACACATTCTGTATTATTCTCACAGAAAAGCATGAACACATTTATACTAAGACAGAACTTCTGAGAAGGTCAGGCTGATCGTTTACACTTGGAGGGGCGTTATACAATAAATTAATACAATACTTAACCAAACTACTCTACCTACTTATAGGAAAATGAGTCCCTCTCCCAAATACACACACACAAAGAATGAAACACACACAAAGTCTACATACGCACACTCCCATGCAATAAAAGCAGCTGGTGTGCCATGCTGCGTTCTGGATGACTACGGCAGTACGACTGCTGAGCACATCTTCATGTAGAAGCAGTGACTGGGGGGGGGGTTCCAGGAACTGATGTGGATGTGGAGTAGTGGACCTGGATCACAGGTGAGCAACAAGCACACATACACATACACCACGAGACAAGTACCATATACAGTATATAATGATGTCTTCACCTGGCAGGAATCTGAGGTTCAAGGGGGTCAAAGACTTCAGCGTCTTCACTAAGGAGGACACTAGGACAGCAGAGCCATGGCTAGGGGGGTCAGGGACGGGTCCCCTCTCAGAGGACTATGGAGGAACTTGTCTTGTTGGAGATGGAGGAGGCCGTCGACTGAAAGATGTCACAGAGCAGGAGGAGTGAAGGACAAGAAGAAGAAGAGAGAGACGTTTTTACTCCAGAATTATTCACTTCAGTTTATTCCTGTTTCTGATGATTAATCATCCATCCATCATCCATCATCATCATCCATCAACATCATCCATCATCATCCGTCCATCATCATCATCATCCATCATCTATCATCATCCATCATCTATCATCCATCCATCATCTATCATCATCATCCATCATCATCATCCATCATCATCATCCATCATCTATCATCATCCATCATCTATCATCTATCATCATCATCATCCATCATCATCCGTCTATCATCATCATCATCCATCATCTATCATCATCCATCATCTATCATCCATCCATCATCTATCATCATCATCCATCATCATCATCCATCATCATCACATCCATCCTCATCCATCATCATCCCATCATCATCATCCCATCATCATCATCATCATCATCATCATCCATCATCATCATCCATCATCATCATCCATCATCTATCATCATCCATCATCTATCATCATCCATCATCTATCATCCATCCATCATCCATCATCTATCATCATCATCATCCATCATCATCATCCATCATCATCATCATCATCATCCATCCATCATCATCCATCATCATCATCATCCATCATCATCATCCATCATCATCATCCATCATCATCCATCATCATCCATCCATCATCATCATCATCCATCATCATCCATCATCACATCCATCATCATCTCCATCATCTATCATCATCCATCATCTATCATCTATCATCATCATCATCCATCATCATCCATCATCATCATCCATCATCATCATCATCCATCATCATCATCCATCATCTATCATCATCATCCATCATCATCATCATCATCCATCATCATCCATCATCATCCATCCATCATCATCCGTCC
The DNA here is from genome assembly GCA_006937965.1 of Callopanchax toddi. Classification (NCBI taxonomy): domain Eukaryota; kingdom Metazoa; phylum Chordata; class Actinopteri; order Cyprinodontiformes; family Nothobranchiidae; genus Callopanchax; species Callopanchax toddi. The sequence goes on from SSNR01000343.1 coordinate 204,764, forward strand.
ATCATCATCCATCATCATCATCCGTCCATCATCATCCATCATCATCATCCATCATCATCATCATCATCCATCCATCATCCATCATCTATCATCATCCATCATCCATCATCACCATCCATCCATCCATCCATCCATCCATCCATCATCATCATCATCATCCATCATCATCCATCCATCCATCCATCCATCCATCTCATCATCATTATCCATCCATTATCCATCCATTATCCATCCATTATCCATCCATTATCCATCCATCATCCATCCATTATCCATCCATTATCCATTATCCATCCATTATCCATCCATTATCTATCCATTATCCATCCATTATCCATTATCCATCCATTATCCATCCATTATCTATCCATTATCTATCCATTATCCATCATCCATTCATCCGTCCATCAACATCATCGTTAGGGATGAGCAGGATATCCGTTTCAGACGAGTATCGGTACGGATAATTCATATTTTCCGAATACGAGCATCATCCGAGTGAAACACGTTATTATCTGTGCTTGGGCTGAAGGAAAATCCTGATTGGGTAACTGTCTGACTGTCCTCTGATTGGGTAACTGTCTGACTGTCCTCTGATTGGGTAACTGTCTGACTGTCCTCTGTTCGCGCTCTCTGCCCGGCAATCACACAGAGCGCCTAAGGAGACGCGCACCTGGACCAGGGCCAGGTGTAGTGTGCGCCGCGCGTATCTGAGCAGAATATCAGACTCAGAAATCATCAATCAAATCAAATCAAAAATCAGAAAACCAGATCAGCGGGCCCAGTGTCCGTGGGCCCGCTGATCTGGGGGCCCAGTGTCCCCAGATCAGCGGGCATCACACAGGATCTTTCATCCTGCGTGATGAGCATTTGGAAAAAAAAAAGGTCGGTGTAAAAACCCGTCAGCTTAACTCGATTTTTTCTCTCCAGTCACTCCTCCTCTCTTTGGCTGAGGGACGAAGGTCCCGTTATTTGATCACGCGTCCGTCCTGTAAACTCTGCGGGGCTCGCGCCTCTCATTATAATAAAGTGAACGGGAGCGCGCGTCACAGCTGTGTTTCCCAGCATAAACTGACAGCTTAAAATGCAACAAATCAAACATCAACACTAAAACACATGTATCTGTCAGTGACTTTATCAGAGGGTTACAGTTGTTTTCAGAGACTCATATTAAATACTAAATACCCCAAAAGTAGTTTTACTAAAACATGATGACAGAGTCCTGCATGCTGTCAAATAAACAGTAGAGAAATAAAGTCATTTTGAGGCAGATTTAATCCATTACAGATCAACTGGATGCTACAATCACTTTTTGACAGGTGAAAAAATCAGTTTGAAGTTGATGTAAAAATACAGTTGATGCTTTAATCAGGTCACCTGTAAACTAAATCTAATCCTTTATTGTCAGGTGGACAGATGAGAGTTTACAGTAAACCTATTCAAACAGGGTGAGCCTTAGTAAACAGCTGCAGTCCTGACAGATACATTTGCTTTAGTGTTAACAATGTTTGATTGGACCAAATTCAACCTGCTACCTTTATCAGACATCAATGAGCTCAGATTTCAAATGTTCTGGTGAGTGTTGGGTGGGTTTGTGCAAATCGCCCTGTGGTGATTTTTTCCAATGATAAAGTGTACCTTGGCTCCAAAAAGGCTGAAAAACCCAGCCTTTAATATTGTGATCAAAAACATTGAATCTCAATTCTGAGGCTGCTCTGTAAATAGTTTTCAAATAAACAATACATATAGCTAATTCTGATCAATCATATCAATTTCAGACTTAAAATAATGTACCCATGTAGGCCACGCCCACTTCAGGGCAAACCACACCCACTTCCGGGGCAAGCCCCACCCGCTTCCGGTTTAGGCACCGCCCACTCCGAGTACAGATACAGATAATGCTGTACTCGCTCATCCCTAATCATCATCCATCATTATCCATCATCATCCTTCATCATCCATCCATCATTTGTCCGTCCGTCCGTCCATATTAGAGATGTCCCAACAAGGGCTCTCTTTGCGCTCTTCGTCCGAGTCCTTTGACTTTGAACTGCAGTGGTCTGACTCCCCCCTCCCCCTGGACTGAGGCTCAGGACTTCCTGACTACAGAGCTGGTTCTTGCTGTGGTTTGAGGGCCTTTGATAGTTCTGTGTCTAGAGTCTGCAGCTTCCCCAGTGTGAGCGTCACTTCGTCACTCACCACACGTGGATGTGAAGCCCGTCAGCTCATGGATGCACGATTGGTGCAGCGAGGGCACCTGTTAAAGGAGGCACAATCAGGTGGAGGGATCCAGTACGCTCACATGATATCTGGTGCATTTGCAGACCAGTTATGTGCAACCCTGACTATAAAAAGGTTAAAAATAATGAGAATTTTAAAACATAATAATATCCGAGACCGGATCGGGAGGTAACGTCCGATTCTGATCGAGTCTGAAACCATGTGATCAGATCTGGACATCCCCAGTCTATCTATATATCTATATCTACGTATATGTTTAGAACAGAGGTTGGGTTAACAGAATGTTTTCCGTCATAGACAGTTTATTTTTTACTTTG
>SSNR01000343.1:234224-248158 GCA_006937965.1 Callopanchax toddi
CAGTACTATCCTGTGTATCAGTACTACCCTGTGTATCAGTACTACCCTGTGTATCAGTACTATCCTGTGTATCAGTACTATCCTGTGTATCAGTACTACCCTGTGTATCAGTACTACCCTGTGTATCAGTACTACCCTGTGTATCAGTACTATCCTGTGTATCAGTACTACCCTGTGTATCAGTACTATCCTGTGTATCAGTACTATCCTGTGTATCAGTACTATCCTGTGTATCAGTACTACTCTGTGAATCAGTACTATCCTGTGTATCAGTACTATCCTGTGTATCAGTACTACTCTGTGAATCAGTACTATCCTGTGTATCAGTACTACTCTGTGTATCAGTACTATCCTGTGTATCAGTACTATCCTGTGTATCAGTACTACTCTGTGAATCAGTACTATCCTGTGTATCAGTACTACTCTGTGAATCAGTACTATCCTGTGTATCAGTACTATCCTGTGTATCAATACTACTCTGTGAATCAGTACTATCCTGTGTATCAGTACTACCCTGTGTATCAGTACTACCCTGTGTATCAGTACTATCCTGTGTATCAGTACTATCCTACAGCACTGAGGAGCTAATAGCTAACGTTGCTCCAGTCTCCTCCACAGGTACCACAACTGAATACATCGTCACACAAACACTCATTGATGTCTGTGGTGATTCAGAAGCATCCCCAGTACTTCCACTAGTACTTCCGGTATATTCAGGGAGGACCGGTAGAGTCGCAGCTATTTGTTAGAGGACTAGTCGGAACTCAGAGCCTCGATAGAGGACCATTAGAGTCGCCGCTCTTTGTTAGAGGAGTATTCGGACCTCAGAGTCTCATTAGAGGACTGGTAGAGTCGAAGCTCTTTGTTACAGGACTAGTCGGACCTCAGAGTCTCATTAGAGGACCATTAGAGTCGCCGTTCTTTGTTAGAGGACTAGTCGGAACTCAGAGCCTCGTTAGAGGACCGGTAGAGTCGCCGCTCTTCATTACAGAACTAGTCGGACCTCAGAGCCTCGTTAGAGGACCGGTAGAGTCGCCGCTCTTCGTTACAGAACTAGTCGGACCTCAGAGCCTCGTTAGAGGAATGGTAGAGTCGCCGCTCTTTGTTAGAGAACTAATCGGACCTCGGAGCCTCGTTAGAGGACCGGTAGAGTCGCAGCTCTTTGTTAGAGAACTAATCGGACCTCGGAGCCTCGTTAGAGGACCGGTAGAGTCGCAGCTCTTCGTTAGAGGACTAATCAGACCTCAGAGCCTCGTTAGAGGACCGGTAGAGTCGCCACTCTTTGTTAGAGGACTAGTCGGACCTCAGAGCCTCGTTAGAGGACCGGTAGAGTCGCAGCTATTCGTTAGAGGACTAATCGGATATCAGAGCCTCGTTAGAGGACCGGTGGAGACGCAGCTATTTGTTAGTGGACTAGTCGGACCTCAGAGCCTCGTTAGAGGACCGATAGAGTTGCAGCTATTTGTTGGAGGACTAGTCGGACCTCAGAGCCTCGTTAGAGGACCGGTAGAGTCGCCACTCTTTGTTAGAGGACTAGTTGGACCTCAGAGCCTCGTTAGAGGATCGGTAGAGTCGTCGCTCTTTGTTAAAAGACTAGTCGGACCTCAGAGCCTTGTTAAAGGACCGGTAGAGTCGCAGCTATCCGTTAGAAGACTAATCGGACCTCAAAGCCTCGTTAGAGGACCGGTAGAGTCGCAGTTATTCGTTAGAGGACTAATCGTATATCAGAGCCTCGTTAGAGGACCGGTAGAGTCGCAGTTATTCGTTAGAGGACTAATCGTATATCAGAGCCTCGTTAGAGGACCGGTAGAGTCGCAGCTATCCGTTAGAAGACTAATCGGACCTCAAAGCCTCGTTAGAGGACCGGTAGAGTCGCAGTTATTCGTTAGAGGACTAATCGTATATCAGAGCCTCGTTAGAGGACCGGTAGAGTCGCAGTTATTCGTTAGAGGACTAATCGGACCTCAGAGCCTCGTTAGAGGACCGGTAGAGTCGCAGCTATTCATTTCAGGACTAATGGGATCTCAGAGCCTCGTTAGAGGACCGGTAGAGTCGCAGTTATTCGTTTGAGGACTAATCGGATCTCAGAGCCTCGTTAGTGGACCGGTAGAGTCGCCGCTCTTTGTTAAAGGACTAGTCGGACCTCAGAGCCTTGTTAAAGGAATGGTAGAGTTGCAGCTATTCGTTTGAGGACTAATCGGATCTCAGAGCCTCGTTAGAGGACCGGTAGAGTCGCAGCTATTCGTTAAAGGACTAGTCGGACCTCAGAGCCTCGTTAGAGGAATGGTAGAGTCGCAGCTATTCGTTAAAGGACTAGTCGGACCTCAGACTCTCGTTAGAGGAATGGTAGAGTCGCAGCTCTTTGTTAAAAGACTAGTTGGACCTCAGAGCCTCGTTAGAGGACCGGTAGAGTCGCCGCTCTTTGTTAAAGGACTAGTCGGACCTCAGAGCCTTGTTAAAGGAATGGTAGAGTCGCAGCTATTCGTATGAGGACTAATCGGATATCAGAGCCTTGTTAGAGGATCGGTAGAGTCACAGCTATTCGTTAAAGGACTAGTCGGGCCTCAGAGCCTCGTTAGAGGAATGGTAGAGTCGCAGCTATTCGTTAAAGGACTAGTCGGACCTCAGAGCCTCGTTAGAGGAATGGTAGAGTCGCAGCTATTCGTTTGAGGACTAATCGGATCTCAGAGCCTCGTTAGTGGACCGGTAGAGTCGCCGCTCTTTGTTAAAGGACTAGTCGGACCTCAGAGCCTTGTTAAAGGAATGGTAGAGTCGCAGCTATTCGTTTGAAGACTAATCGGATCTCAGAGCCTCGTTAGTGGACCGGTAGAGTCGCCGCTCTTTGTTAAAGGACTAGTCGGACCTCAGAGCCTTGTTAAAGGAATGGTAGAGTCGCAGCTATTCGTTTGAGGACTAATCGGATCTCAGAGCCTCGTTAGAGGACCGGTAGAGTCGCAGCTATTCGTTAAAGGACTAGTCGGACCTCAGAGCCTCGTTAGAGGAATGGTAGAGTCGCAGCTATTCGTTAAAGGACTAGTCGGACCTCAGAGCCTCGTTAGCGGAATGGTAGAGTCGCAGCTATTCGTTAAAGGACTAGTCGGACCTCAGACTCTCGTTAGAGGAATGGTAGAGTCGCAGCTCTTTGTTAAAAGACTAGTTGGACCTCAGAGCCTCGTTAGAGGACCGGTAGAGTTGCAGCTCCTCGTTAGAGGACTAGTCGGACCTCAGAGCCTTAACGTTAGCAATGTAGCTAATGGTTTTATGTTGAAAAATACTGGATTCACCTCGCCCGCTAGTGTCTCACTTTCTGTTTGGCGCACATAATGTCTTTAACTTGACACAAATGTTAACTTGATGATTCCAATCCACAAGTGAAAAACATAGACTTGTTGTGTAAAGTAAACTTTGCTCTGCAGCAGAACCGGAGGCTCTGATTGGAATCCATGGTTTTTAATCTGCACCTCACCACATCCGGTGTGAAGTAGCCTTAATGATCAAAGAACCAAACTAGCTGAAAGGCATCCTCTGCATAACTAACACAAAAACTCTGTCTTATATTTCCATCCAGTAGGAGGCGCTGTAGTGTACAAAACATGATACAGATTAATAGGGATGTACCGATACCACTTTTTTCAAAACGATCCGATACCGATACTTAAATCTGAGTACTCGCCGATACCGAGTACCAATACCGATACTTCTACCACAAAAAAATGCAACAAATTGGAATACAGATTTTATTTTTTCTTCTCTGCTTTTTACAACAAATAACTGAGTTAGATAAAAAATATATATATTAATAAAAATGATCACAAAACTAAAATATAAGGTGAAAAATAACCATTTTCTTTGATTTCACAGTGAAATTATTGCAGTTTTCCACATTTTAACCAAATAAAATGAACTATTTGGCACCATCTCTAGCTCTCAACCCACACTGTTCCTCTTTAGCTCAATAGCTCCCCCTAGCGTTCAATATAGGAAACTACAACAGAAATCACAAGTCACAGAGAGTGAAGCCACTGGTATCGGTTCCTGGTATCGGGTAAGTTTAACCGATGCTGATATCGGTATCGGCCCATCCCTACAGATTAACTATATTGTGAAAGAATAACAAGAAGTCAAAAACCAAGTGTAGCTCCTACATTATTATTCTTCTCATCTACAGCTCGTCCCTCTGCTTGGTTTTAGTGACATTCTCTTCTAGTTTTGTTTTTTATGTTATGAAAAATAAAGGAAAATCTTTCAAACAGAAACTTAAAAAAATTACAAATAGAAACAAAATAATTTGAGAAGTGTTGCTGATCAATGTGAATGTGTCTCTCAGAGGACTGACTGATCATGTCAACGTCCCCAGAAGGGACAGGTTTCCCCGGCCTGGATGAACTCACCTCATCATCCTTAAACCAGGACAGGCTCTCAGCGGTCAGCACAAACCAGTACTCCTTAGCTCCGCCCTTCATGATGCTGATGTTGTTGATGGTCAGCCAGCCCTTACGAATCACCTGAAAGCAAATCAAATGAATTGACATCTTCCTGTGAGGACGGAGATCTGACTCCAAACACAGGGTTAAGACGTGATCGTCTTCATGAACCCTCACAGCCTAGTGAGTCGTGGTGAGAGAGACGAGTGTGAAGGTCGGGTTAGCTTAGCGTGTTCACAGGGAGACGTCGTGTTAGGCGTGTTTAGTGCTGCAAGCACACCAGGAAGCGTGTGTGTGTGTTGTGTCTGTCTGTGTGTGTGTGAGTGTGTGCTCCAGTGGTAGGGTGATTGTAGGGTGATTGTAGGGTGGTTGTAGGGTGATGGTTGGGTGGTTGTAGGGTGATTGTAGGGTGATTGTAGGGTGATTGTAGGGTGGTTGTAGGGTGATTGTAGGGTGGTTGTAGGGTGGTTGTATGGTGGTTGTAGGGTGATTGTAGGGTGGTTGTAGGGTGGTTGTAGGGTGGTTGTGGGGTGATTGTAGGGTGGTTGTAGGGTGATTGTAGGGTGATTGTATGGTGATTGTATGGTGGTTGTAGGGTGATTGTAGGGTGGTTGTAGGGTGATGGTTGGATGGTTGTAGGGTGGTTGTAGGGTGGTTGTAGGGTGATTGTAGGGTGATGGTTGGATGGTTGTAGGGTGGTTGTAGGGTGGTTGTAGGGTGGTTGTAGGGTGGTTGTATGGTGGTTGTAGGGTGATTGTATGGTGGTTGTAGGGTGGTTGTATGGTGGTTGTAGGGTGGTTGTAGGGTGGTTGTAGGGTGGTTGTAGGGTGATGGTTGGGTGGTTGTAGGGTGGTTGTAGGGTGGTTGTAGGGTGGTTGTATGGTGGTTGTAGGGTGGTTGTAGGGTGGTTGTATGGTGGTTGTAGGGTGGTTGTAGGGTGGTTGTATGGTGGTTGTAGGGTGATGGTTGGATGGTTGTAGGGTGGTTGTAGGGTGATTGTAGGGTGATGGTTGGATGGTTGTAGGGTGGTTGTAGGGTGGTTGTAGGGTGGTTGTAGGGTGGTTGTAGGGTGGTTGTAGGGTGGTTGTAGGGTGGTTGTAGGGTGGTTGTAGGGTGATGGTTGGGTGGTTGTAGGGTGGTTGTAGGGTGGTTGTAGGGTGATGGTTGGATGGTTGTAGGGTGGTTGTAGGGTGGTTGTAGGGTGGTTGTAGGGTGGTTGTAGGGTGGTTGTATGGTGGTTGTAGGGTGGTTGTATGGTGGTTGTAGGGTGGTTGTAGGGTGGTTGTATGGTGGTTGTAGGGTGGTTGTAGGGTGGTTGTAGGGTGATGGTTGGGTGGTTGTAGGGTGGTTGTAGGGTGGTTGTATGGTGGTTGTAGGGTGGTTGTATGGTGGTTGTAGGGTGGTTGTAGGGTGGTTGTAGGGTGGTTGTAGGGTGGTTGTAGGGTGGTTGTAGGGTGGTTGTAGGGTGGTTGTAGGGTGGTTGTAGGGTGATTGTAGGGTGATTGTAGGGTGGTTGGGTGGTTGTAGGGTGGTTGTAGGGTGATTGTATGGTGGTTGTAGGGTGGTTGTAGGGTGGTTGTAGGGTGGTTGTAGGGTGGTTGTAGGGTGATTGTAGGGTGGTTGTAGGGTGATGGTTGGATGGTTGTAGGGTGGTTGTAGGGTGATTGTAGGGTGGTTTGGGTGGTTGTAGGGTGGTTGTAGGGTGGTTGTAGGGTGATTGTAGAGTGGTTGTAGGGTGGTTGTATGGTGGTTGTATGGTGGTTGTAGGGTGGTTGTAGGGTGGTTGTAGGGTGGTTGTAGGGTGGTTGTAGGGTGGTTGTAGGGTGGTTGTAGGGTGGTTGTATGGTGGTTGTAGGGTGGTTGTAGGGTGGTTGTAGGGTGATTGTTGGGTGGTTGTAGGGTGGTTGTAGGGTGGTTGTAGGGTGATTGTAGGGTGGTTGTAGGGTGGTTGTATGGTGGTTGTAGGGTGGTTGTAGGGTGGTTGTAGGGTGGTTGTAGGGTGATTGTAGGGTGGTTGTAGGGTGGTTGTAGGGTGGTTGTATGGTGGTTGTAGGGTGATTGTAGGGTGGTTGTAGGGTGGTTGTATGGTGGTTGTAGGGTGATTTTAGGGTGGTTGTAGGGTGGTTGTAGGGTGGTTGTAGGGTGATTGTATGGTGGTTGTAGGGTGATTGTAGGGTGGTTGTAGGGTGATTGTAGGGTGGTTGTAGGGTGGTTGTAGGGTGGTTGTATGGTGGTTGTAGGGTGATTGTAGGGTGATTGTATGGTGGTCGTAGGGTGATTGTAGGGTGATTGTATGGTGATTGTATGGTGGTTATAGGGTGATTGTAGGGTGGTTGTAGGGTGATTGTAGGGTGGTTGTATGGTGATTGTATGGTGATTGTATGGTGGTTATAGGGTGATTGTAGGGTGGTTGTAGGGTGGTTGTAGGGTTAGACCGTCAGACTGGGACCGACTCAGACTCACTCGGGGGAACCCCAGCAGACCAAACACATCCAATTCTTTCCTCATGCTGAACTTTGGTTTGCCAAATGTAATGATTTGTATAAATGATTGTATTTAGGGGCCACCCCTTGTAGTCTGTGGGTCTGTGTGTGGAGGCGGTGTTAGGACAGTATAGTTAGAGTAAACTCTTACAATCAGGCCTGATGCGGGAGGAGAGGAGGCCTGCAACAGGAGGGAATGTCGGGCGTTTAGACACCCTGCAGCTCGAACAAAAAGAAAAACTAAGTCTCTAGTGCAACTTAAAGGAAAAGCTTGTGCCCAACAGCACCCTAAGCTGATTAGCATTCTGATCCTGTCAGAGGGGAAATGAGAAAATGGCAGGTTTTTATGCAGCAGTGCTGGAGAGCACCACACGATGGGCAGATGGTGTAACTGCAGGCAGACAGGACACTGCAAGGCCACGATGAGCGGTACTCACCACCAGGCGCCCTACAGAGGGCAGCTGAGACTCTCACTAAGGGATGGGGATGAAATGCAAGGTGGCACCTTAATGACACAGGGGGGTGGGGGGTCAAACACAGGGAGATGTCTCAACAAAAACAGCAGGTATGATGGTGACAAACAGAAGAACCCAACATGATTTAAGAAGTTCAAGCATTACAGCATGCATGGGTCCTAAAAGAACAAAGGAACAATAAGAAGGGTCACTACAGGAGGCTGGTGCACATTTTAAAACCTGGGATAAAGCTTTTAGCAGATGTGTCATATCTTCATGTTCCTGAACGCTCTTCGTCTGTCATGTGACTCGTGATGCTCACCTGATTTCCTGCTGAGCTCTGGCTCTTATTGGTCTGACTGCTCCTCTGCTGAGCGCTGCAGCAGGACGACAAGGGAAGACAGAGGAGGAGAGTGGGTTAAAACACAGAGAGAAGATGTGTCCTTTACTGTCACTACAAGTTTATTTAAAGGGGTGGTTTTGTCAGAATCCATGTTTTCAGGTCTTCATAGTTTCTAATAGGTGCCCCTGAGCCTGTCATGTAGACTAAACATGAAAACTCTCCTTTCCCTGGTTATTAAGAAAAAACAGAATAAGGAAGAACAGAAACTTAAAAATGTGGAGAGCATTTCTGGAATTTTTGACGTCACAACGTGTATTGGCTGAGATGGGAAGGCCTTTCGGTCCGCCCAGCTGCTAGCTTTGGTTTTTGTTGAAAATTCAACATGGCGGAACGCAGACAGTGTTCCCTCTCTCTCTGTGTTTAAGCCGTGCTGTCGGTCTGCGCGGACCCCCCCCTTGTCGGAGGGGAGCACGGCTGACAGACAGCACAGACAACAAGAGGAGGACAAGAGGAGGACAAGAGGAGGACAAGAGGAGAACAAGAGGAGGACAAGAGGAGGACAAGAGGAGGACAAAAGGAGGACAAGAGGAGAACAAGAGGAGGACAAGAGGAGGACAAGAGGAGGACAAAAGGAGGACAAGAGGAGAACAAGAGGAGGACAAGAGGAGAACAAAAGGAGAACAAAAGGAGGACAAGAGGAGAACAAAAGGAGGACAAGAGGAGAACAAAAGGAGAACAAAAGGAGGACAAGAGGAGAACAAAAGGAGGACAAGAGGAGAACAAAAGGAGAACAAAAGGAGGACAAGAGGAGAACAAAAGGAGAACAAAAGGAGGACAAGAGGAGAACAAAAGGAGAACAAAAGGAGGACAAGAGGAGAACAAGAGGAGAACAAGAGGAGGACAAGAGGAGAACAAGAGGAGGACAAGAGGAGGACAAGAGGAGAACAAGAGGAGGACAAGAGGAGAACAAAAGGAGAACAAGAGGAGGACAAGAGGAGAACAAGAGGAGGACAAGAGGAGGACAAGAGGAGGAAAAAAGGAGGACAAGAGGAGAACAAGAGGAGGACAAGAGGAGAACAAAAGGAGAACAAAAGGAGGACAAGAGGAGAACAAGAGGAGGACAAGAGGAGAACAAAAGGAGAACAAGAGGAGAACAAAAGGAGAACAAGAGGAGGACAAGAGGAGAACAAAAGGAGAACAAGAGGAGGACAAGAGGAGGACAAGAGGAGGACAAGAGGAGAACAAAAGGAGAACAAGAGGAGGACAAGAGGAGGACAAGAGGAGAACAAAAGGAGAACAAGAGGAGGACAAGAGGAGAACAAAAGAAGAACAAAAGGAGGACAAGAGGAGAACAAGAGGAGGACAAGAGGAGGACAAGAGAACAAGAGGAGGACAAGAGGAGGACAAAAGGAGGACAAGAGGAGAACAAGAGGAGAACAAGAAGAGGACAAGAGGAGAACAAGAGGAGGACAAGAGGAGAACAAGAGGAGGACAAAAGGAGGACAAGAGGAGAACAAAAGGAGAACAAAAGGAGGACAAGAGGAGGACAAGAGGAGAACAAGAGGAGAACAAGAGGAGAACAAGAGGAGGACAAGAGGAGGACAAGAGGAAATGAGTTTCATCAGGAAGCAGCTCCCTCATCTTCAGTAAAGACTAGAAGCTTCTGTTTTGGGTTTTAACTTTTTCACTCTTTCTCTTTCCAAAGTATCTCCGGACATTTCGGGGGGCGGAGTATTGACGTTTCGGTCATCCAATCAGAAGCGAGTGCTGTGCATATCATGAATACTAATGAGAATCTGCTGTTTCAAACTCAGGTGTCAGATGGGAAACTTCTAAAGCTTCTATTAGAAGCATCAAGGCTTCTTTCTTTATAAAAACGACACAGAGAGCATTGAGTTACACTGGAGAACAATGCTAAAGTATAAAACCACTCCTTTAAAGGTCCACATCCATCCCTCGCTCTTCTACATCTAACAGGTCAGAGCTCTGATTGGTCAGACTGACCCTGACTTTAAGGTCAGCTGATGTTCTTCATCCAACCTCCTGAAGGTAAACGTTACTTTCTAATGGGCAGGGCAGAGCTTCTCTAAGCCCCGCCCACCTCTCTCCTCCATGTTCGTGAGACGTCAGCGGGTCTTCAGGGGCTCCGATGAAGGGAGTAAAAAAAGACTTCCGCAATCGTTGATGCAACATCTACGAAGCAACGTTCAGGGCTGGACTGGGAACTGGATACTTCCCAGTCCACCACCACCCAGTTTACACAGAACACCAACAGCAGTTGGGTTGGGCTCCTACTGAGAGAAGAGTGAGCTCACACACAGCCTTTTCTGTTTGTTCCCCTAAAACATGATTTATGTTCTGCTCTAATCTGTACCTGAATCACAGAAACTTTACTCCATCTGCTGCACTGCTAAGCCCAGTGTGTCTGGAGGGTCTAAGAAGGGTTGAGTCTACACATCACAGAGTACTGCGTCACGTTCAGCACCTTAATGAACCCCAAAGATCTCAAACTGGAATACTTCACCTGCTAAACCGTGACGTACAACAAGTCAGATGTTCATCCATCCTGACTCTGACAGGTTGAATCAGCCTTCAGACCAGTGCTTTAAGTGGGGCGGTACGGAACACTACGCCGTACCAGGACTTCTACATTTGACCCCTCAGCGTACCGGGACATATTTCCAGCGTTTCGTCTGTACCGGGAGTTTTTCCGGTGTTACATCAATATAATTTTGAGCTTTTCCAGTGGCCGTAGTTGCCTCATATTACGAGCAGCGCATGGCGGGAGGTGCGGAGGGCGAGCGCGGGGCGGTGCAGGAGAAACGCAGGTGGATGAGAGAACTCATCTGTCAGCCGTATTTAGTGACTCCAGGAGGGTGGCAGAATTTGGTAAAACAGCGGATGAGAGAGGAAAAGCGGGGACTCGCGTCCCCTAGCGGGCCGCTCCATGATTGTCTCAGAGCTTGGTCCTGGAGGCGAGCTGCGTTCCCTCCTGCAGCTCCAGATCTGGTGCTGCTGCAGCAGGTTGTGAGACACCCCACGTCAGGAAGCTGAGATAAGTCTTCAAACTGGTTTTAAAAGACAATAGTTTAAATGACGGAGTTGGAAAGAGCTCGCGCGCTCATGGAGAGGAGCAGCGCGCTATGGCGCAGTGGATCAGACAGGTGGAGGGAGGAGGAGCTGAGAGAGCAGCAGGTAGACTCTTTAGTACTGATCAGACCATGGTCAGTAATCAGTTTGTTCTTTCTGGGCATAAAATGGACCAGAGTGTCAAAACTATGTCGACTGTTCTGTGTCTGAACAGCAGGAGAAAAACAACTATTTTTCCTCAAAACGTTATTTCAAACACAAACTAATTAATGGGGATCTTGTGATCAAGAACATATGTTTAATTATTTAAATATATATATAAATAATAGATTTCTATTGGTATTGTAAATATATATCTATAAATAATAGATTTCTATATGATGGATGGATGATGTCTACATGGTGCCTTCAGGTTTTTGTATTTTTTCATCGTAGAAAAAGTCAGTAAAACCTGTTTTTATCCAAATGAAGGAGATTTATGGTTCATTTTCTACAGATCCAGTAGCCTTTAGCCCTCATCATCACTACAATGTGACATTTACAGTCAATCAAAGATCTTCACTAGACCTCCTGTGACATTTATTATGGACCAGGTGTAGAAGAGAGGACAGACAGAGAGGTGTCTTGTCCTGAATTGTCTTTTAGACAAACAGAATCCAGTGATGGAGTCTACAGGTCTGTAGGGAGGACGCATTGGGAAGAATTAGTGACTAAACTGATGACTGAGTGAACCTGAATGTCTTTCATGAGGATTTGATTTAGAACTGGCTTTGTTCTTTTTCCATTTCTGAACAATAAAACTATAGATATCTCTCTCTGTATGTGAATATATATATATATATATGTGTGTGTATATATATATATATATATATACACACACATATATATATATATGTGTGTGTGTATATATATATATATACACACACACACACACACACATATATATATATATATATATATATATATATATATATATATATATATATATATATATATACAGTGAGTGCAGAATTATTAGGTAAATGAGTATTTTGACCACATCATCCTCTTTATGCATGTTGTCTTACTCCAAGCTGTATCGGCTCAAAGCCTACTACCAATGAAGCATATCAGGTGATGTGCATCTCTGTAATGAGAAGGGGTGTGGTCTAATGACATCAACACCCTATATCAGGTGTGCAGAATTATTAGGCAACTTAAGAAAAACAAATATATACCCATTTCAATGATTTATTTTTACCAGTGAAACCAATGTAACATCTCCACATTCAGAAATCTACATTTCTGACATTCAAAAACAAATCGGTGACCAATAGAGCCACTTTTCTTTGCAAGGACACTCAAAAGCCTACCATCCATGGATTCTGTCAGTGTTTTGATCTGTTCACCATCAACATTGCGTGCAGCAGCAACCACAGCCTCCCAGACACTGTTCAGAGAGGTGTACTGGTTTCCCTCTTTGTAAATCTCACATTTGATGATGGACCACAGGTTCTCAATGGGGTTCAGATCAGGTGAACAAGGAGGCCATGTCATTAGTTTTCCTTCTTTTATACCCTTTCTCTCCAGCCACGCTGTGGAGTACTTGGACGCGTGTGATGGAGCATTGTCCTGCATGAAAATCATGTTTTTCTTGAAGGATGCAGACTTCTTCCTGTACCACTGCTTGAAGAAGGCGTCTTCCAGAAACTGGCAGTAGGACTGGGAGTTGAGCTTGACTCCATCCTCAACCCGAAAAGGCCCCACAAGCTCATCTTTGATGATACCGGCCCAAACGAGTACTCCACCTCCACCTTGCTGGCGTCTGAGTGGGACTGGAGCTCTCTGCCCTTTACCAATCAGCCACGGGCCCATCCATCTGGACCATCAAGACTCGCTCTCATTTCATCAGTCCATAAAACCTTAGAAAACTCAGTCTGGAGATATTTCTTGGCCCAGTCCTGACATTTCAGCTTGTGTGTCTTGTTCAGTGGTGGTCGTCTTTCAGCCTTTCTTACCTTGGCCATGTCTCTGAGTATTGCACACCTTGTGCTTTTGGGCACTCCAGTGATGTAGCAGCTCTGAAATATGGCCAAACTGGTGGCAAGTGGCATCTTGGCAGCTGCACGCTGGACTCTTCTCAGTTCATGAACAGTTATGTTGCGTCTTGTTTTTTCCACACGCTTCTTGCGACCCTGTTGACTATTTTGAATGAAACGCTTGATTGTTCGATGATCACGCTTCAGAAGCTTTGCAGTTTTAAGTGTACTGCATCCCTCTGCAAGATATCTCACTAGTTTTGACTTTTCTGAGCCTGTCAAGTCCTTCTTTTGACCCATTTTGCCAAAGGAAAGGAAGTTGCCTAATAATTATGCACACCTGATATAGGGTGTTGATGTCATTAGACCACACCCCTTCTCATTACAGAGATGCACATCACCTGATATGCTTCATTGGTAGTAGGCTTTGAGCCTATACAGCTTGGAGTAAGACAACATGCATAAAGAGGACGATGTGGTCAAAATACTCATTTGACTAATAATTCTGCACTCCCTGTATATATATATATATATATTATCCAGGGTAAAACGGGACTGTCCTGGGTAAAACAGGACTGTCCTGGGTAAAACAGGACTGTCCTGGTTAAAACGGGACTGTCCTGGGTAACACGGGACTGTCCTGGGTAACACGGGACTGTCCTGGGTAAAACAGGACTGTCCTGGGTAAAACGGGACTGTCCTGGGTAACACGGGACTGTCCTGGGTAAAACAGGACTGTCCTGGGTAAAACAGGACTGTTCTGGGTAAAACAGGACTGTCCTGGGTAACACGGGACTGTCCTGGGTAAAACAGGACTGTCCTGGGTAACACGGGACTGTCCTGGGTAAAACAGGACTGTCCAGGGTAAAACGGGACTGTCCAGGGTAAAACAGGACTGTCCTGGGTAACACGGGACTGTCCTGGGTAAAACAGGACTGTCCTGGGTAAAACAGGACTGTCCAGGGTAAAACAGGACTGTCCTGGGTAAAACAGGACTGTCCTGGGTAATACGGGACTGTCCTGGGTAAAACAGGACTGTCCTGAGTAACACGGGACTGTCCTGGGTAACACGGGACTGTCCTGGGTAAAACAGGACTGTCCTGGGTAAAACAGGACTGTCC
>SSNR01000343.1:343456-355536 GCA_006937965.1 Callopanchax toddi
TGGACAGGAAGGATCTTCTAGTGGTCTGTAATGGACTGAAGGATCTCCTGTAGTGGTCTGTGATAGACTGAAGGATCTTCTAGTGGTCTGTGATGGACTGAAGGATCTTCTAGTGGTCTGTGATGGACAGGAAGGGTCTTCTAGTGGTCTGTGATGGACTGAAGGATCTCCTGTAGTGGTCTGTGATGGACTGAAGGATCTTCTAGTGGTCTGTTATGGACTGAAGGATCTTCTAGTAGTCTGTGATGGACTGAAGGATCTTCTAGTGGTCTGTGATGGACAGGAAGGGTCTTCTAGTGGTCTGTGATGGACTGAAGGATCTTCTAGTGGTCTGTGATGGACAGGAAGGATCTTCTAGTGGTCTGTGATGGACTGGAAGAGTCTTCTAGTGGTCTGTGATGGACTGAAGGATCTCCTGTAGTGGTCTGTGATGGACTGAAGGATCTTTTAGTGGTCTGTGATGGACTGAAGGATCTTCTAGTAGTCTGTGATGAACTGAAGGATCTTCTAGTGGTCTGTGATGGACTGAAGGATCTTCTAGTAGTCTGTGATGGACTGAAGGATCTTCTAGTGGTCTGTGATGGACAGGAAGGATCTTCTAGTGGTCTGTGATGGACAGGAAGCATCTTCTATTGGTCTGTGATGGACAGGAAGGATCTTCTAGTGGTCTGTGATGGACAGGAAGGATCTTCTAGTGGTCTGTGATGGACAGGAAGGATCTTCTAGTGCTCTGTGATGGACAGGAAGGATCTTGTAGTGGTCTGTGATGGACAGGAAGGATCTTCTAGTGGTCTGTGATGGACAGGAAGGATCTTCTAGTGGTCTGTGGTGGACAGGAAGGATCTTCTAGTGGTCTGTGATGGACAGGAAGGATCTTCTAGTGGTCTGTGATGGACAGGAAGGATCTTCTAGTGGTCTGTGATGGACAGGAAGGTTCTTCTAGTGGTCTGTGATGGACAGGAAGGATCTTCTAGTGGTCTGTGATGGACAGGAAGGATCTTCTAGTGGTCTGTGATGGACAGGAAGGATCTTCTAGTGGTCTGTGATGGACAGGAAGGATCTTCTAGTGGTCTGTGATGGACAGGAAGGATCTTCTAGTGGTCTGTGATGGACAGGAAGGATCTTCTAGTGGTCTGTGATGGACAGGAAGGATCTCCTGGCTAGCCAGACTATGAATGTGAATATATGTGGAAAGTCTAAAACTCAGTCTACGTAGGTTACTAGACTCAAGCCATATCTAGACTGTGCATCATCCGGGCCTGTTTGTGGGGCGGGGCCAACATGGACCAGATCATGTATGAAAATTCACAGTGTGACGTAGATCTGCGACCAGATTCAAATCCTAGCGCTAAAACCAGATAAAACTCCTTTTGTAAATCCCTGGAGAAGCAGGGAAAAGACATGTTCAGCCTGCATGAAAGGCTCAGGGTAACCGATTATAAAAAAAATGGTTTTTGAGTAAAGCAGACCTTTAACAAGCTGAAACTACCTGTGATTCACTCTCCTCCCTACCCTGAGAAGTTGTTGGCTCTATTAGGAATAGAAAGATGTGAATTAGACTGAAACTGGCTGGGGATCAGGTTCAGAGCTGCACTGTAGGAGCTGGAAAGGTGAAACCTAAGGACTCCTCCTCTGTTTAATGTAGATCTTTCCCGTTTGAGGTAGATGGCTTCTTTTAATCCTCTCTTAAACCATTGTAATAATGCACATTTTAATAAGTTGTCAATCAGTGTCAGTAATAGATCTGTTGTAACACCTGTACGACTCGACAGTGGCTGTGTGATTAGAGGCTGGAAATCACTGCAGGGCATATTCCCTGCTGAGGCTGTGTGCTCAGATCATCAAACGTCCTTTATTTGAGTCCAAGTAAATTCTTGAGTGAATGACTGGTTTGAGTCCAAATCAAATCACAAGTCTGTTTTTCCAGTAGTTTTCTCTCCAGTTGTTCCTGATCAAATGTCTTTAGTTATTTAAAGGTAATAGAGTCAGCTTTGAAAAACAAACCTCATTAGCGCCGCACCAGGCGCGGCGAATAACTGCAGCCTTGAACGGGAGCGCGCATCACGGAGTGGAGCTCCGGAGCACCCAGAGGAGTGTGCGCAGCACACCCGCCTTAGATGCACTGTAAGCGGACTGAGGTCCAGGAAACAGTCGGGGATTTGAGGCCTATCGTCCTGAGACCCATAAACATGGACAGATCGCTGTGCGGTCGCCTATAACAGCACCTTTAGCTCTGTGGAACCCTATAATCCATCAGAGAGGTTTTCAGCTCCATAAACAAGATAACACCAGTTTGATGAGAAAAACCACTGATTCAGATGAAGGAAGTCCGCCATTGACCAGCAACACAACACAACGGTGCAATGCTGCCACCTACTGGATATACATTTATTATTACTTTTTAGCCCTCCACGAGTGCGCAGCAGCGTCAGTTGACGTCACATCCGTAGGACAGCGCGGGACATTTGTTCCCGAATTGCAGAACATTTTACAGCTCACAGCCTGTTCTAGATAACGGAATGATATATGGGTGACCTCATTCTTTTTGATTTAAAATGCTTCATCACTCATTAACGTAAATAAACTGAACATGCAGGATGACTTTTATTACAATCCTGACCCAAGTTCCTTTAAACAAATCAGACCTGATTTCATGTATTTTAGCTGCTGCGTCTCAACACATGCAAACAGCTCTGTACTTGAACCCACATACTGTACATTCAGAAAAGCACTGGACAGAACACTGAGGTGTTAGAATGTCTCCTGAACTGGAGGTACTTTGACTCTCTGCACGGCTGCAGCTTGTTTCTGTTTCAGCTTTGAATTGTACATCCACCATCCAGACGGGCCCCTGTGAACACAAATTATGCAACAATTCACGCCTCCTAATACAAGTCTGCCATGCAAATGAACGCTGTGTGTGGGTGTTTCGGCACTGAGATCACCACTGATTTAGTGAATGTGTGAAACAATTGACACATTTCTAACCATTATTCTTCTAACTGTAGAAGATGTAAGTTTACTAGTTGAACCTCAAACAGGGAGGATTTATTAGTCTATTTTGTGGAATCAACCAACTTCAGTTGCGCATTTACACAACAACATTGTGCATTGTCATACCTTGTTGTAGTGATGCTTTTTACTATTAAAGGTTTTAAGTGCTTAATTTTAACCAGAGATTACATGTTTAATGGTACCTGAGTTACCTTAGCTTAGCATTGCAATGGCTGAGGGCAAAACAAGTGAGTAAAATGGTGGCGACATCCTCGTGGTTGAAAAAATATTGGGTCTCTCACTTGGAGATACAGTAGTCCCTCGTTAACCGCTGAAGTTGTGTTCTAAAATAACCTGCAAGAAATCAGCTTGATGGTTTACAATTATTACAGATGTTTAAAGACTGTAAAACCTGATCACTACCAGACCTGATCACTACCAGACCTGATCACTACTAGACCTGATCACTACCAGACCTGATCACTACCATACCTGATCTCTACCAGACCTGATCACTACCAGACCTGATCACTACCATACCTGATCTCTACCAGACCTGATCACTACCAGACCTGATCACTACCATACCTGATCACTACCATACCTGATCACTACTAGACCTGTTCACTACTAGACCTGATCACTACCATACCTGATCTCTACCAGACCTGATCACTACCAGACCTGATCACTACCAGACCTGATCATTACTAGACCTGATCACTACCAGACCTTATTACTATCAGACCTGATCTCTACCAGACCTGATCACTGCTAGACCTGATCACTACCAGACCTGATCACAACGAGACCTGATCATTATCAGACCTGATCACTACTAGACCTGATCACTACCATACCTGATCTCTACCAGACCTGATCACTACCAGACCTGCTCACTACCATACCTGATCACTACCAGACCTGATCACTACCAGACCTGATCACTACTAGACCTGATCACTACTAGACCTGATCACTACTAGACCTGATCTCTACTAGACCTGATCACTACTAGACCTGATCACTACCAGACCTGATCTCTACTAGACCTGATCACTACTAGAAGTGATCTCTACTAGACCTGATCACTACTAGACCTGATCACTACAAGACCTGATCTCTACTAGACCTGATCACAACTAGACCAGATCACTACTAGACCTGATCACTACTAGACCTGATCACTACCAGACCTGATCACTACTAGACCTAATCACTACTAGACCTGATCACTACTAGACCTGATCACTACCAGACCTGATCACTACCAGACCTGATCACTACTAGACCTGATCACTACTAGACCTGATCTCTACTAGACCTGATCACTACCAGACCTGATCACTACAAGACCTGATCTCTACCAGACCTGATCACTACTAGACCTGATCCTACTAGAAGTGATCTCTACTAGACCTGATCACTACTAGACCTGATCACTACTAGACCTGATCTCTACTAGACCTGATCCCTACTAGACCTGATCACTACCAGACCTGATCACTACTAGACCTGATCACTCTAGAAGTGATCTCTACTAGACCTGATCACTACAAGAACTGATCACTACAAGACCTGATCACTACTAGACCTAATCACTACTAGACCTTATCACTACTAGACCTGATCACTACCAGACCTGATCACTACTTGACCTGATCACTTCCAGACCTGATCACTACCAGACCTTATTACTATCAGACCTGATCTCTACCAGACCTGATCACTACTAGACCTGATCATTATCAGACCTGATCACTACTAGACCTGATCACTACCAGACCTGATCTCTACTAGACCTGATCTCTACTAGACCTGATCTCTACTAGACCTGATCACTACCAGACCTGATCACTACCAGACCTGATCTCTACTAGACCTGATCACTACCAGACCTGATCATTACTAGACCTGATCACTACCAGACCTTATTACTATCAGACCTGATCTCTACCAGACCTGATCACTACTAGACCTGATCACTACCAGACCTGATCACAACGAGACCTGATCATTATCAGACCTGATCACTACTAGACCTGATCACTACTAGACCTGATCACTACTAGACCTGATCACTACCAGACCTGATCAGTACTAGACCTGTCACTACAGACCTGATCACTACTAGACCTGATCACTACCAGACCTGATCACTACTAGACCTGATCTCTACTAGACCTGATCTCTACTAGACCTGATCACTACTAGACCTGATCACTACAAGACCTGATCTCTACTAGACCTGATCACTACTAGACCTGATCACTACTAGACCTGATCACTACTAGACCTGATCACTACCAGACCTGATCACTACTAGACCTAATCACTACTAGACCTGATCACTACTAGACCTGATCACTACTAGACCTGATCACTACTTGACCTGATCACTTCCAGACCTGATCACTACTTGAACTGATCACTATCAGACCTGATCACTATCAGACCTGATCACTACTAGACCTGATCAATACTAGACCTGATCACTACTAGACCTGATCACTACTAGACCTGATCACTACTAGACCTGATCTCTACTAGACCTGATCACTACTAGACCTGATCACTACCAGACCTGATCACTACTAGACCTGATCACTACNGTCTGTGATGGACAGGAAGGATCTTCTAGTGGTCTGTGATGGACAGGAAGATCTTCTAGTGGTCTGTGATGGACAGGAAGGATCTTCTAGTGGTCTGTGATGGACAGGAAGGATCTTCTAGTGGTCTGTGATGGACAGGAAGGATCTTGTAGTGGTCTGTGATGGACAGGAAGGATCTTCTAGTGGTCTGTGATGGACAGGAAGGATCTTCTAGTGGTCTGTGATGGACAGGAAGGATCTTCTAGTGGTCTGTGATGGACAGGAAGATCTTCTAGTGGTCTGTGATGGACAGGAAGATCTTCTAGTGGTCTGTGATGGACAGGAAGATCTTCTAGTGGTCTGTGATGGACTGAAGGATCTCCTGTAGTGGTCTGTGATAGACTGAAGGATCTTCTAGTGGTCTGTGATGGACTGAAGGATCTTCTAGTGGTCTGTGATGGACAGGAAGGATCTTCTAGTGGTCTGTGATGGACTGATGGATCTCCTGTAGTGGTCTGTGATGGACAGGAAGGATCTTCTAGTGGTCTGTGGTGGACAGGAAGGATCTTCTAGTGGTCTGTGGTGGACAGGAAGGATCTTCTAGTGGTCTGTGATGGACAGGAAGGACCTTCTAGTGGTCTGTGATGGACAGGAAGGATCTTCTAGTGGTCTGTGATGGACAGGAAGGATCTTCTAGTGGTCTGTGATGGACTGAAGGATCTTCTAGTAGTCTGTGATGGACTGAAGGATCTTCTAGTGGTCTGTGATGGACAGGAAGGATCTCCTGGCTAGCCAGACTATGAATGTGAATATATGTGGAAAGTCTAAAACTCAGTCTACGTAGGTTACTAGACTCAAGCCATATCTAGACTGTGCATCATCCGGGCCTGTTTGTGGGGCGGGGCCAACATGGACCAGATCATGTATGAAAATTCACAGTGTGACGTAGATCTGCGACCAGATTCAAATCCTAGCGCTAAAACCAGATAAAACTCCTTTTGTAAATCCCTGGAGAAGCAGGGAAAAGACATGTTCAGCCTGCATGAAAGGCTCAGGGTAACCGATTATAAAAAAAATGGTTTTTGAGTAAAGCAGACCTTTAACAAGCTGAAACTACCTGTGATTCACTCTCCTCCCTACCCTGAGAAGTTGTTGGCTCTATTAGGAATAGAAAGATGTGAATTAGACTGAAACTGGCTGGGGATCAGGTTCAGAGCTGCACTGTAGGAGCTGGAAAGGTGAAACCTAAGGACTCCTCCTCTGTTTAATGTAGATCTTTCCCGTTTGAGGTAGATGGCTTCTTTTAATCCTCTCTTAAACCATTGTAATAATGCACATTTTAATAAGTTGTCAATCAGTGTCAGTAATAGATCTGTTGTAACACCTGTACGACTCGACAGTGGCTGTGTGATTAGAGGCTGGAAATCACTGCAGGGCATATTCCCTGCTGAGGCTGTGTGCTCAGATCATCAAACGTCCTTTATTTGAGTCCAAGTAAATTCTTGAGTGAATGACTGGTTTGAGTCCAAATCAAATCACAAGTCTGTTTTTCCAGTAGTTTTCTCTCCAGTTGTTCCTGATCAAATGTCTTTAGTTATTTAAAGGTAATAGAGTCAGCTTTGAAAAACAAACCTCATTAGCGCCGCACCAGGCGCGGCGAATAACTGCAGCCTTGAACGGGAGCGCGCATCACGGAGTGGAGCTCCGGAGCACCCAGAGGAGTGTGCGCAGCACACCCGCCTTAGATGCACTGTAAGCGGACTGAGGTCCAGGAAACAGTCGGGGATTTGAGGCCTATCGTCCTGAGACCCATAAACATGGACAGATCGCTGTGCGGTCGCCTATAACAGCACCTTTAGCTCTGTGGAACCCTATAATCCATCAGAGAGGTTTTCAGCTCCATAAACAAGATAACACCAGTTTGATGAGAAAAACCACTGATTCAGATGAAGGAAGTCCGCCATTGACCAGCAACACAACACAACGGTGCAATGCTGCCACCTACTGGATATACATTTATTATTACTTTTTAGCCCTCCACGAGTGCGCAGCAGCGTCAGTTGACGTCACATCCGTAGGACAGCGCGGGACATTTGTTCCCGAATTGCAGAACATTTTACAGCTCACAGCCTGTTCTAGATAACGGAATGATATATGGGTGACCTCATTCTTTTTGATTTAAAATGCTTCATCACTCATTAACGTAAATAAACTGAACATGCAGGATGACTTTTATTACAATCCTGACCCAAGTTCCTTTAAACAAATCAGACCTGATTTCATGTATTTTAGCTGCTGCGTCTCAACACATGCAAACAGCTCTGTACTTGAACCCACATACTGTACATTCAGAAAAGCACTGGACAGAACACTGAGGTGTTAGAATGTCTCCTGAACTGGAGGTACTTTGACTCTCTGCACGGCTGCAGCTTGTTTCTGTTTCAGCTTTGAATTGTACATCCACCATCCAGACGGGCCCCTGTGAACACAAATTATGCAACAATTCACGCCTCCTAATACAAGTCTGCCATGCAAATGAACGCTGTGTGTGGGTGTTTCGGCACTGAGATCACCACTGATTTAGTGAATGTGTGAAACAATTGACACATTTCTAACCATTATTCTTCTAACTGTAGAAGATGTAAGTTTACTAGTTGAACCTCAAACAGGGAGGATTTATTAGTCTATTTTGTGGAATCAACCAACTTCAGTTGCGCATTTACACAACAACATTGTGCATTGTCATACCTTGTTGTAGTGATGCTTTTTACTATTAAAGGTTTTAAGTGCTTAATTTTAACCAGAGATTACATGTTTAATGGTACCTGAGTTACCTTAGCTTAGCATTGCAATGGCTGAGGGCAAAACAAGTGAGTAAAATGGTGGCGACATCCTCGTGGTTGAAAAAATATTGGGTCTCTCACTTGGAGATACAGTAGTCCCTCGTTAACCGCTGAAGTTGTGTTCTAAAATAACCTGCAAGAAATCAGCTTGATGGTTTACAATTATTACAGATGTTTAAAGACTGTAAAACCTGATCTCTACCAGACCTGATCACTACCAGACCTGATCACTACTAGACCTGATCTCTACCAGACCTGATCACTACCAGACCTGATCACTACAAGACCTGATCTCTACTAGGCCTGATCACTACTAGACTTGATCACTACAAGACCTGATCTCTAAAAGACCTGATATCAACTAGACCTGATCTCTACTAGACCTGATCACTACTAGACCTGATCACTACAAGACCTGATCTCTACTAGACCTGATCACTACTAGACCTGATCACTACTAGACCTGATCACTACTAGACCTGATAACTACAAGACCTGATCTCTACTAGACCTGATCTCTACCAGACCTGATCTCTACTAGACCTGATCACTACAAGACCTGATCTCTACTAGACCTGATCACTACTAGACCTGATCTCTACTAGACCTGATCACTACTAGACCTGATCACTACAAGACCTGATCACTACTAGACCTGATCACTACCAGACCTGATCACTACTAGACCTGATCTCTACCAGACCTGATCACTACTAGACCTGATCTCTACTAGACCTGATCACTACTAGACCTGATCACTACCAGACCTGATCACTACTAGACCTGATCACTACTAGAAGTGATCTCTACTAGACCTGATCACTACTAGACCTGATCACTTCAAGACCTGATCTCTACTAGACCTGATCACAACTAGACCTGATCACTACAAGACCTGATCACTACTAGACCTGATCACTACTAGACCTGATCTCTACTAGACCTGATCACTACTAGACCTGATCACTACCAGACCTGATCACTACTAGACCTGATCACTACTAGACCTGATCACTACCTGACCTGATCTCTACCAGAGCTGATCACTACTAGAACTGATCTCTACCAGACCTGATCACTACCAGACCTGATCATTACTAGACCTGATCACTACCAGAATTTATTACTATCAGACCTGATCTCTACCAGACCTGATCTCTACCAGACCTGATCACTACCAGACCTGATCACTACCAGACCTGATCACTACCAGACCTGATCACTACCAGACCTGATCACTACTAGACCTGATCACTACTAGACCTGATCACTTCCAGACCTGATCACAACTTGACCTGATCACTTCCAGACCTGATCACTACTTGAACTGATCACTATAAGACCTGATCACTACTAGACCTGATCACTACTAGACCTGATCACTACTAGACCTGATCACTACTAGACCTGATCACTACTAGACCTGATCACTACCAGACCTGATCACTACTAGACCTGATCACTACCAGACCTTATTACTATCAGACCTGATCTCTACCAGACCTGATCTCTACTAGACCTGATCTCTACTAGACCTGATCACTACTAGACCTGATCTCTACTAGACCTGATCACAAATAGACCTGATCACTACTAGACCTGATCACTACTAGAAGTGATCTCTACTAGACCTGATCACTACTAGACCTGATCACTTCAATACCTGATCTCTACTAGACCTGATCACAACTAGACTGATCACTACCAGACCTGATCACTACCAGACCTGATCACTACCAGACCTGATCACTACCAGACCTGATCACTACCAGACCTGATCTCTACCAGACCTGATCACTACTAGACCTGATCACTACTAGACCTGATCTCTACTAGACCTGATCACTACTAGACCTGATCACTACTAGACCTGATCACTACTAGACCTGATCACTACTAGACCTGATCTCTACTAGACCTGTTCACTACTAGACCTGATCACTACAAGACCTGATCTCTACTAGACCTGATCTCTACAAGACCTGATCTCTACTAGACCTGATCACTACTAGACCTGATCACTACCAGACCTGATCACTACTAGACCTGATCACTACCAGACCTGATCACTACCAGACCTGATCACTACCAGACCTGATCTCTACTAGACCTGATCTCTACTAGACCTGATCACTACCAGACCTGATCACTACCAGACCTGATCACTACCAGACCTGATCACTACCAGACCTGATCACTACTAGACCTGATCTCTACTAGACCTGATCTCTACTAGACCTGATCACTACATACCTGATCACTACCATACCTGATCACTACTAGACCTGTTCACTACTAGACCTGATCACTACCATACCTGATCTCTACCAGACCTGATCACTACCAGACCTAATCCTACCAGACCTGATCACTACCATACCTGATCACTACCATACCTGATCACTACTAGACCTGTTCACTCTAGACCTGATCACTACCATACCTGATCTCTACCAGACCTGATCACTACCAGACCTGATCACTACCAGACCTGATCTCTACTAGACCTGTTCTCTACTAGACCTGATCACTACTAGACCTGATCACTACTAGACCTTATTACTACAGACCTGATCTCTACTAGACCTGATCTCTACTAGACCTGATCACTACTAGACCTGATCACTACTAGACCTGATCACTACTAGACCTGATCTCTACTAGACCTGATCACTACTAGACCTGATCACTACAAGACCTGATCTCTACTAGACCTGATCACAACTAGACCAGATCACTACTAGAGCTGATCACTACTAGACCTGATCACTACCAGACCTGATCAGTACTAGACCTAATCACTACTAGACTTGATCACTACTAGACCTGATCACTACCAGACCTGATCACTACTTGACCTGATCACTTCCAGACCTGATCACTACCAGACCTTATTACTATCAGACCTGATCTCTACCAGACCTGATCACTACTAGACCTGATCACTACCAGACCTGATCACTACTAGACCTGATCATTATCTGACCTGATCACTACTAGACCTGATCACTACCAGACCTGATCTCTACCAGACCTGATCTCTACTAGACCTGATCTCTATTAGACCTGATCACTACCAGACCTGATCACTACTAGACCTGATCTCTACTAGACCTGATCTCTACTAGACATGATCTCTACTAGACCTGATCACTACTAGACCTGATCACTACTGACCTGATCACTACTAGACCTGATCACTACAAGACCTGATCTATACTAGACCTGATCACAACTAGACCAGATCACTACTAGAGCTGATCACTACTAGACCTGATCACTACTAGACCTGATCACTACTAGACCTGATCTCTACTAGACCTGATCACTACTAGACCTGATCACTACCAGACCTAATCACTACTAGACCTGATAACTAGTAGACCTGATCACTACCAGACCTTATTACTATCAGACCTGATCTCTACCAGACCTGATCACTACTAGACCTGATCACTACCAGACCTGATCTCTACTAGACCTGATCACTACCAGACCTGATCACTACCAGACCTGATCACTACCAGACCTGATCACTGCCAGACCTGATCACTACTAGACCTGATCTCTACCAGACCTGATCTCTACTAGACCTGATCTCTACCAGACCTGATCTCTACTAGACCTGATCTCTACTAGACCTGATCACTAC
>SSNR01000343.1:371218-385931 GCA_006937965.1 Callopanchax toddi
CTACTAGACCTGATCACTACTAGACCTGATCTCTACTAGACCTGATCACTACTAGACCTGATCACTACAAGACCTGATCTCTACTAGACCTGATCTCTACTAGACCTGATCACTACAAGACCTGATCACTACAAGACCTGATCTCTACTAGACCTGATCTCTGCCAGACCTGATCTCTACTAGACCTGATCACTACTAGACCTGATCACTACAAGACCTGATCACTACTAGACCTGATCACTACTAGACCTGATCACTACTAGACCTGATCACTACTAGACCTGATCACTACAAGACCTGATCTCTACTAGACCTGATCACTACCAGACCTGATCACTACAAGACCTGATCTCTACTAGACCTGATCTCTACTAGACCTGATCACTACTAGACCTGATCTCTACTAGACCTGATCACTACTAGACCTGATCTCTACTAGACCTGATCTCTACTAGACCTGATCTCTACTAGACCTGATCACTACTAGACCTGATCACTACAAGACCTGATCTCTACTAGACCTGATCACTACTAGACCTGATCTCTACTTGACCTGGTCTCTACTAGACTTGATCACTACTAGACCTGATCACTACCATACCTGATGACTACCAGACCTGATCACTACCAGCCCTGATCTCTTCCAGACCTGATCACTACTAGAACTGATCTCTACCAGACCTGATCACGATAGACCTGATCTCTACTAGACCTGATCACTACTAGACCTGATCTCTACTAGACCTGATCTCTACCAGACCTGATCTCTACTAGACCTGATCACTACTAGACCTGATCTCTACTAGACCTGATCGCAAATAGACCTGATCCCTCCCAGACCTCATCTCTACTAGACCTGATCTCTACTAGACCTGATCTCTGCCAGACCTGATCACTACTAGACCTGATCACTATCAGACCTGATCACTATTAGACCTGATCTCTACTAGACCTGATCTCTACTAGACCTGATCACTACTAGACCTGATCACTACCAGACCTGATCACTACTTGACCTGATCACTATCAGACCTGATCACTATCAGACCTGATCACTACTAGACCTGAACACTACTAGACCTGATCACTACCAGACCTGATCACTAGTAAACCTGATTACTACCAGACCTGATCACTAGTAGACCTGATCAATACAAAACCTGATCTCTACTAGACCTGATCACAACTAGATCTGATTACTACTAGACCTGATCACTACCTGACCTGATCTCTACCAGAGCTGATCACTACAAGACCTGATCTCTACTAGACCTGATCACTACTAGACCTGATCACTACTAGACCTGATCACTATTAGACCTGATCACTACAAGACCTGATCTCTACTGGACCTGATCACTACTAGACCTGATCTCTACTAGACCTGATCTCTACTAGACCTGATCACTACTAGACCTGATCTCTACTAGACCTGATCACTACTAGACCTGATCTCTACTAGACCTGATCTCTACCAGACCTGATCACTACTAGACCTGATCACTACTAGACCTGATCACTACAAGACCTGATCTCTACTAGACCTGATCACTACTAGACCTGATCACTACTAGACCTGATCTCTACTAGACCTGATCACTACTAGACCTGATCACTACTAGACCTGATCACTACAAGACCTGATCACTACTAGACCTGATCACTACAAGACCTGATCTCTACTGGACCTGATCACTACTAGACCTGATCTCTACTAGACCTGATCTCTACTAGAACTGATCACTACTAGACATGATCACTACTTGACCTGATCTCTGCCAGACCTGATCACTGCCAGACCTGATCACTACTAGACCTGATCTCTACCAGACCTGATCTCTACTAGACCTGATCTCTACCAGACCTGATCTCTACTCGACCTGATCATTATCAGACCTGATCACTACTAGACCTGATCTCTACCAGACCTGATCACTACTAGACCTGATCATTACAAGACCTGATCTCTACTAGACCTGATCACTACTAGACTTGATTACTACTAGACCTGATCACTACTAGACCTGATCACTACAAGACCTGATCTCTACTGGACCTGATCACTACTAGACCTGATCTCTACTAGACCTGATCTCTACTAGACCTGATCACTACTAGACCTGATCTCCACCAGACCTGATCACCATCAGACCTGATATCTACCAGACCTGATCTCTACTAGACCTGATCACTACAAGACCTGATCTCTACTGGACCTGATCACTACTAGACCTGATCTCTACTAGACCTGATCACTACTAGAACTGATCACTACCCGACCTGATCTCTACTAGACCTGATCTCTACTAGACCTGATCTCTACTAGACCTGATCACTACTAGACCTGATCACTAACGGACCTGATCACTACCAGACCTGATCTCTACTAGACCTGATCACCATCAGACCTGATATCTACCAGACCTGATCTCTACTAGACCTGATCACTACTAGAACTGATCTCTACCAGACCTGATCACTACTAGACCTGATCACTACTAGACCTTATTACTATCAGACCTGATCTCTACCAGACCTGATCACTACAAGACCTGATCACTACCAGACCTGATCACTACTAGACCTGATCATTAACAGACGTGATCTTTATAGACCTGATCACTACTTGACCTGATCTCTACTAGACCTGATCTCTACCAGACCTGATCACTACCAGACCTGATCACTACCAGACCTGATCATCTACTAGACCTGATCACTACTAGACCTGATCATTATCAGACCTGATCACTACTAGACCTGATCTCTACTAGACCTGATCTCTACTAGACCTGATCACTACTAGACCTGATCACTACTAGACCTGATCACTACCAGACCTGATCACTACCAGACCTGATCACTACTAGACCTGATCTCTACTAGACCTGATCTCTACTAGACCTGATCACTACTAGACCTGATCACTACCAGACCTGATCACTACTGACCTGATCACTACCAGACCTGATCACTACAAGACCTGATCACTAACGGACCTGATCACTACCAGACCTGATCACTACCAGACCTGATCACTACCGGACCTGATCACTACCAGACCTGATCACTACCAGACCTGATCACTACCAGACCTGATCTCTACCAGACCTGATCACCATCAGACCTGATCTCTACCAGACCTGATCACCATCAGACCTGATCACTACCAGACCCGATCACTACTAGAACTGATCACTATCAGACCTGATCACTACCAGACCTGATCACCATCAGACCTGATCACTACCAGACCTGATCACTACCAGACCTGATCTCTACCAGACCTGATCACTACTAGACCTGATCACTACCAGACCTGATCACTACTAGAACTGATCTCTACCAGACCTGATCACCATCAGACCTGATCACTACCAGACCTGATCACTACCAGACCTGATCACTACCAGACCTGATCTCTACTAGACCTGATCACTACTAGAACTGATCACTACCAGACCTGATCTCTACTAGACCTGATCACTACTAGAACTGATCTCTACCAGACCTGATCACTACCAGACCTGATCTCTACCAGACCTGATCACTACTAGACCTGATCACTACTAGACCTGATCACTACCAGACCTGATCACTACTAGACCTGATCACTACCAGACCTGATCACTACCAGACCTGATCACTACCAGACCTGATCATTACTAGACCTGATCATTATCAGACCTGATCACTACTAGACCTGATCTCTACCAGACCTGATCACCATCAGACCTGATCACTACTAGAACTGATCACTACCAGACCTGATCTCTACTAGATCTGATCTCTACTAGACCTGATCTCTACTAGACCTGATCACTTCTAGACCTGATCACTACTTGACCTGATCTCTACCAGACCTGATCTCTACCAGACCTGATCACTACTAGACCTGATCACTACCAGACCTGATCACTAACGGACCTGATCACTACCAGACCTGATCACTACCAGACCTAAACACTACTAGACCTGATCACTACTAGACCTGATCACTACCAGACCTGATCTCTACTAGATCTGATCTCTACTAGACCTGATCTCTACTAGACCTGATCACTACTAGACCTGATCACTACTTGACCTGATCTCTACCAGACCTGATCTCTTCCAGACCTGATCACTACCAGACCTGATCTCTACCAGACCTGATCACTACTAGACCTGATCACTACCAGACCTGATCACTACTAGACCTGATCATTATCAGACCTGATCTCTACCAGACCTGATCTCTACCAGACCTGATCACTACTAGACCTGATCACTACCAGACCGGATCACTAACGGACCTAATCACTACCAGACCTGATCACTACAAGACCTGATCACTAACGGACCTGATCACTACCAGACCTGATCACTACAAGACCTGATCACTACCAGACCTGATCACCATCAGACCTGATCACTACCAGACCTGATCACTACTAGAACTGATCTCTACCAGACCTGATCACCATCAGACCTGATATCTACCAGACCTGATCACGACTAGACCTGATCACTATCAGACCTGATCACTACTAGACCTGATCACTTCTAGACCTGATCACTACCAGACCTGATCATTACCAGACCTGATCACTACTAGAACTGATCTCTACCAGACCTGATCACCATCAGACCTGATCTCTACTAGAACTGATCGCTACCAGACCTGATCTCTACTAGATCTGATCTCTACTAGACCTGATCTCTACTAGACCTGATCACTTCTAGACCTGATCACTACCAGACCTGATCACTAACAGACCTGATCACTACCAGACCTGATCACTAACGGACCTGATCACTACCAGACCTGATCACTACTAGACCTGATCATTATCAGACCTGATCACTACTAGACCTGATCTCTACCAGACCTGATCACTACTAGACCTGATCACTACCAGACCTGATCTCTACCAGACCTGATCACCATCAGACCTGATCACTACCAGACCTGATCACTACCAGACCTGATCAATACCAGACCCGATCACTAGCAGACCTGATCACTAACGGACCTGATCACTACCAGACCTGATCACTACAAGACCTGATCACTAACGGACCTGATCACTACCAGACCTGATCACTACTAGACCTGATCACTACCAGACCTGATCACTACCAGACCTGATCTCTACCAGACCTGATCACCATCAGACCTGATCACTACCAGACCTGATCACTACTAGAACTGATCTCTACCAGACCTGATCACCATCAGACCTGATATCTACCAGACCTGATCTCTACTAGACCTGATCACTACTAGACCTGATCTCTACCAGACCTGATCACTACCAGACCTGATCACTACTAGACCTGATCACTACCAGACCTGATCACTACTAGACCTGATCACTACTAGAACTGATCTCTACCAGACCTGATCACTATCAGACCTGATCTCTACCAGACCTGATCTCTACTAGACCTGATCACTACTAGAACTGATCACTACTAGACCTGATCACTAACGGACCTGATCACTACCAGACCTGATCACTACAAGACCTGATCACTAACGGACCTGATCACTACCAGACCTGATCACTACTAGACCTGATCTCTACTAGACCTGATCTCTACTAGACCTGATCACTACTAGACCTGATCTCTACTAGACCTGATCTCTACTAGACCTGATCACTACTAGACCTTATTACTATCAGACCTGATCTCTACCAGACCTGATCACTACAAGACCTGATCTCTACTAGACCTGATCACTACTAGACCTGATCACTACTAGACCTGATCACTATTAGACCTGATCTCTACTAGACCTGATCTCTACTAGACCTGATCACTACTAGACCTGATCACTACAAGACCTGATCACTAACGGACCTGATCATACCAGACCTGATCTCTACTAGACCTGATCACTACTAGACCTGATCTCTACTAGACCTGATCTCTACTAGACCTGATCACTACTAGACCTTATCACTACCAGACCTGATCACTACTTGACCTGATCACTATCAGACCTGATCTCTACCAGACCTGATCACCAGCAGACCTGATCACTACCAGACCTGATCACGACCAGACCTGATCACTACAGACCTGATCTCTACTAGACCTGATCACTATTAGACCTGATCTCTACTAGACCTGATCTCTACTAGACCTGATCACTACTAGACCTGATCACTACC
Source organism: Callopanchax toddi (assembly GCA_006937965.1). Lineage (NCBI taxonomy): Eukaryota > Metazoa > Chordata > Actinopteri > Cyprinodontiformes > Nothobranchiidae > Callopanchax > Callopanchax toddi. The sequence continues at coordinate 377,380 of SSNR01000343.1, forward strand.
AGACCTGATCACTACTTGACCTGATCACTATTAGACCTGATCTCTACCAGACCTGATCACTACAAGACCTGATCACTAACAGACCTGATCACTATCAGACCTGATCACTATTAGACCTGATCTCTACTAGACCTGATCTCTACTAGACCTGATCACTACTAGACCTGATCACTACCAGACCTGATCACTACTTGACCTGATCACTATCAGACCTGATCACTAACTGACCTGACCACTACCAGACCTGATCACTACAAGACCTGATCACTTAGAACTGATCTCTACCAGACCTGATCACTACCAGACCTGATCTCTACCAGACCTGATCACTACCAGACCTGATCACTACTAGAACTGATCTCTACCAGACCTGATCACTACCAGACCTGATCTCTGCCAGACCTGATCACTACCAGACCTGATCACTACTAGACCTGATCATTATCAGACCTGATCACTACTAGACCTGATCTCTACCAGACCTGATCACTACCAGACCTGATCACTACCAGACCTGATCATTACTAGACCTGATCACTACCAGACCTGATCACTACTTGACGTGATCTTTATCAGACCTGATCACTACCAGACCTGATCTCTACTAGACCTGATCACTACTAGACCTGATCTCTACTAGACCTGATCACTACTAGACCTTATCTCTACTAGACCTGATCTCTACTAGACCTGATCACTACTAGACCTGACCTGGAGGAGAAAGTCTGACCTTTGACCTTCAACAGGACGTTCATGCTACAGTTCTGTCAGAAGCGATGGGACACATTTCCTCCACAGAGACGTGAGAGCCTTACTGCTACTGGGCTGCATGGTGGTGCACTTTTCTTCACTTTTGCCTCGCAGCAAAAATGTCACAGGTTCAAATCCCAGCGCGGTCTTTCTGTGTGGAGTTAGCATGTTTTCTGCATGCATACCTGGGTTTCCTCCAGGTACTTTGTTTTCCCCACGGATCACCACATGCCTGATAGGTGTTTAATGTATGTTGCTTTAGATAAAAGCTCAACCTAAATGAATCAACATAAAGACATTGTTATCACTAACCTATTATCAGCTCAGGGGTCACCAGGTTTATTTGGAGAATTTTGTTCTTTTAATGAATAAAATCATCATATTCTGGTAACCTTAGCACTGTTTGTTGATATGAAACATTTAAGTGAGATAAAAACCCAGAAGAATCCTATAAGGAGGTAAAACTCCTTATCTGGAGAAGGGAGAACCATTCATTGACTATAACACACTGCCCTCTAGGGATGACGGCCTGAACCTGCATGTTGCTAGAACCTCCTTCTAGCTCTATCAGTCAGAGGTTACAATTTGGACCTCTTCATCATCCTCAGTCTAAATCCTGTTCTGGGTGTTTGTTCAGTCTGGAGCTTTACAGGTGAAGAGGTGACGGCAGCTCAGTGTAAGATGAGCTGCTGTACAGTACAATGACAGTCAGGAGACTGAGCAGCAGCTGCTGGAAACTTGGATGAGTGTGCGTTGACCTTCCCCTACATAAATATAGAGCCGACCCACAGGAGCACGTGTTACACTGTGGCGTTCCTAAAAACTACACCTGTACAGGATCAAAACGTCAATTTCAGTTTATTTTTGTTTTGAAGAGAATCTGGAGACGAAACAAGCTTCAGCTAAAAGGTTAGAACATCTGAAAGAGGTGAGACAACTCAATAACGACGCAAAGCTGGGAGTTTGACATTCACATGCATTCATGTTGCACGTGTCCCCCACAAAGCACTGTCATACACACACACACATCCCAGTTTGACTTAGTGTTTCCAGTCTACAGTCCAGAGTCCAGCATAAGCCCGGTCCAGGTTCTCTCTCAGGCGCAGCAGCACCAGGTCCTGCAGGCAGTCCCAGGTCACCCACAGCCGTTCCACCAGGCTGTACTGGCAGTAACCCATGGCCAGCCCAAAGCCCACATCAGTCACATAGTGTCTGGAGAGCAGCAGTCGGGACAGGCTCACCAGGGCCGCCCAGCCCAGCACCAGGACCCGCATGGAGGCCGTGTCCACCAGCTGGGCCAAGAAGAAGCGGGCACACATGGCCGCCCTCGAGGCGTGGCCCGAGGGAAAGGAGTAACGCTCCACAAAGAAGGCGGAGAGGAGGTCTGATCGGTTCTGAGCAGGAGTTCGACGTCTGACCAGTCTCTTCACGGTTCTGACCAGCAGCAGGTCCAGAATCAGAGCTGTAGGGAGGAGAGAGGCACATGTTCAGTTACTGTGTCCTGGGTCTCTACAGATGATGATCATCTAAAGTTAACATGTTAAAGCCTGAAATATAAAAGCAAAAATCTTTATAAAACAACAGAAATGAAGAATTCAAAGGGTCGCAGCACCTCGTATCTACATACATTCCTCCTATCGGGTTAAACATCATGAACTGTAGAACTGAATACACAGCTCTCATTCTAATTAAAACTAGTCTTGCTGTATGTAACTGTATTCTGGATATCCAAACAGATTTACATCACAGGGTTTGTCCAGGACTCTTCATCTGATGAAGAGGAGGACTGTTCTGAGAGGTCTTTGGAGCGATACAAGGCAGAACAACGACTGACATGGAGGACTGTCCCCAGGAATGGTGGTCCAGACCTGAAGGTGCACCCAGTGAGACGGCTTGTCCACACCATGTGAGAGGTGATCTTCACTCTCTGGGCGCGGCGTTCAGAAGAAACGAGCTGCGCTGTCTTCTGAACATGTTCAGTGTTTGTCTGTGTGAGCAACTGGCTAAGTTCAAAACGTAACTGGGAGATACATATATACGACATGCTTTACTTCTTAGTGTTCTGTTATGTTCTGTGTGTGTGTGTGCGGGGGGGGGGGGGGCTTTGTTGATTAGTCTCTGTTTAATGGGTTAGGAAAGCCAAAGAAAACCAGAAGTGCTGCCTTATTTCTGGTTAAACAGAACTACGGTAACAGGCTAAGTTTACCATGGATCTTCATCACACTCCTCCCTTTGTCCTGACTTATTCCCACATCTGTTGATTCAGTGAGTCTAAACGACTGAGCCATGAGGTAACGGCACTCTGAACACTTTGATTTTTCTTAGGAGGATTATTGACTGTTTGATATTGTTACACTTATAATAAACACATTTTCATCAAATGTGATCTTTTCCCACTCCATTAATTATGAGAGCAGTTGAAATAAAAAACATATTTTTAGGTCAGTTGAGAATCGTAAACAAAAGTTAAAAAATGAATCGACTGATAGACCTAAAGTTAGAATCAAATCTACATATGGAAGTCATTAGAATCAAATCTGAAATCATAAAATGTCATCGCTCATCCATAACAGCTGTTTTAAACTGAAAGTATCAATAGAACACTTTGATTCGGCACAAACCAGTCGTCGACTAGCGTGAATCAGGAGGGATAAAGAGACCCTCTGTCTGGGTCCCAGAGTCCAGACTGGGTCCCAGAGTCCAGACTGAGTCCCAGAGTCCAGACTGAGTCCCAGAGTCCAGACTGAGTCCCAGAGTCCAGACTGAGTCCCAGAGTCCAGACTGGGTCCCAGAGTCCAGACTGAGTCCCAGAGTCCAGACTGAGTCCCAGAGTCCAGACTGGGTCGCAGAGTCCAGACTGGGTCCCAGAGTCCAGACTGAGTCCCAGAGTCCAGACTGGGTCCCAGATGGGTGTGAAGGTTTTTAGTCTCTTTATTAATCAATCAGATAAGGTACTTCAAACAAAAAGATTCAAACTACGTTGAAATCAAACTTAGAGAAGCTACAAACAAGAGAAAATGACTGAATTACTGAAAAATTCACATGATATACTGTATTTTTTTGTTTTAATCAGAAAGTTTTTCTGTCAAAATGAAAAAAAAAAATCATTTTTAAAATCAAAAGTTTGGTTTGAGTGAGAAATGATTTTATTTTGAAAACTGCATATTTAGACTGATCATCTTAATGGTCTGAACACATTATTTTGTTTATATCATCTGGGTTTTGATTGGAAGAGGCGGGGCTTGTGTGGGTGATGAAAGACCTCTTTTCATTGGCTGGTGTCGAGGAAGCAGGGACAGTCTATCTAGACCCCACATGAAAAGTGTTTATATGTTGGATTGTAAATCTTTGACGTGGATCTGGTTCTGTCTAAACTCAGATATAAACTAGCACCTGGTGGGTTTCCATGGTGGTGAAGAGCTGGTTGGGTGGGTTAGTTTATTATACTTAGTTAAAACAATCTAAGCCACCAGATGTGATCCTACTGGGTTTAGACTGTCCTCTGGATCAATCTGCCCATGCCCTGGTGGATGACCTAAGTACTGAGAGTGATCATTTAATGTCATGTATTATAGCCCCATAATAATGTATTGTTACAACAGAAACCAGGTCAGTTGTGTAACTACTGTATTATCTGACGTGTCGGGCTCTAAGCAGTGACGTAGCTCGTCCCGATGGTCTTCCAGTCCTGTCTTTCTAAACTGACTCTGTAGACCTGCTTCAGGTCCAGTCCTAAAGCCTTTAACCCCTGAGCCACCCTCCGTCCCAGGAAAAGCTCTGGGATCTCACCCACTAGTGAACGTGTTGTGAGTAAAGTGTTAGATCCTCATGGAGAACAGACCCTCCTCGTTCTGTCTGTCAGCTGATGTTACCTCAGGCTGCAGACTGAGCTCCACTGTGCGTAAAAGCGCAAATGCCCGGCAGTGACGCACACAGACACGGAGTTTAGTCCTGTTTAAAGACAAGCTGTCCACTCCCTACCCAGGGACAGATTCAGCATGACCTCCCGCTCCTCCGCGCTCCCCCCACGGAGCAGCGTGTACACGGTGCCGGTGATCCACGGGACGGCATGTCCGGAGAACTCCACCAGCCGCACCAGGGGCCGGATGCTGCCCCACGGCGAGTCCTCGCAGGCGCACACTCCGAGCCTCTTTGACAGCCACAGGTCCACCGCCAGCAGGAAGCGCAGAGTGACGCTGAGGATCGGCTGCTTCAGACTCCAGTCTTCACTCTGAGCTCCAGGAGGAGGGAGGTAGGGGCAGCTGGACGCCCGGCGGCGGGCGGGGTGGCTCTCCGCCCGGCTCCCACACACCACCGCTCGGCAGCTGTTCCGTCTGCTCGCTGCTGAGGACATGTCTCAGTCTGGACAAGTGTCCTCCTCACAGACCTGGAACAACCTCCTGAGTCCCGCTGCGCTCAGACGCAAATCCTGCGGACGGGACGTGATGTCACCGTGACCGCGGAGCGTCTGGTCACGTGACTATAAAACCCACCAGTTTATCACCTAGTCTGGTTACAGTCTAAAGCATCCAGTCAGATGATCTCTGTGACTCATTTTCTAAGTGATTCATGACAGTTTTATTTTTCATTAAGAAAATAAGAAGTCCATTTATGAATGTCTTCATTCCCTGTCCTCCTGTCCATCAAGAGGTCTGAATGCCAAAAACAAGCCTTACACATTTACTATCACAGTGTTACTGCTGAACTCTACACCTGATACATACACTCACTGGCCACTTTATTGGGTACACCTGTCCAACTGCTCATTAACACTCATTATGGCAGGGCTTTATTTTTGCCCAGTACAAATACAGTTGACACCAGTATACGAGTCTCCTGTGGTTTCAGAATATAGAGTAGTGATAACAGGTCATAATAGCATCATATCTACATCATGAGTCATATCTACATCATGAGTCATGTCTGTTTTGTTTTGTTTTTTTAACCCCGTGTCCTGTCCGGCTGTGGAGCAAACAGAATAATGTCTGAGTGCCAAAAACAAGGTGAGAGGTTACAGCCACTGCTATAAAACTCCTCCTGATTTTTGTTTAAATATAACCCCCAAAATCTTTATTAGAATGTTTTTATGGTTGATTGGACACGGAGCCTGAAAGTGAAGGGAAGGGTACAGAAAGAGGGATGGGGGAGAAAGTAAACAGAAAAAGAAGAGAACAAGAGACGTGAAGAGTCCACTTCTAGACCTGTAAATAAAGCACAAACAAACAAAACAGGAGAAAAGATACAACAGCAACAAACAGCATATGAATACACAACAGTTGTGATATTCTTCAAATGTATACGTATACACCAGTTCAAGAGAGTTCAGTGTCAACCACAGCCCCAGTCAATGTGTCTGAAAACACCTGAGTCGTCTTTATGTGAGCACCTTGTGATCACCTGTGTGTATATATGCGCGCTTGTTTATGTAAGGTTTCTCTATTGAAACATTCAATAATAAGTTAGAGGAGCCACAGACCCGCCCCCAAGGCCCACGGAGGACGCGGAGGAGGTCCAGGCCCCAGACGTCCAGAGGACACCCAGGGCACGGACACCCCAGGGAGATCGCCGTCAGGGCAGTCGCTAAACTCTCCCCCAGAGGGCGCAGAGGCTCACCCCACGTGGGCCCCCGGCAGTCGCCGCGCTAGAGCCCCTGGGGGGTCGCGGCTAGGAGCTCACAGGCACCGCCTGCAGCCGGCCATCCAGGGTAGATCTAGCCGGAACCAGAGACCCGAGACCCAGGAGCGAACCGGCCCCAGCAGAGGCCCGACCACCCCCGGGGGCCCAGATCCCACCAGGCAGCCACAGGAAGAAGAGCAGGCAGACGCCCCCAGCACCCAGACCCAGACCCCGAGACACCCCAGCACGCCACAGGAGAAAGGCACCACCAATGCCGAGGCGCCGCCAGGGAGGATAGTCTCTGCCGAGGAGGGCCTAGCATGTCACAGAGAGAGAGGGGGGGGGGGATGAAACCTGACAGAAAAACACACACACACACAATCACGCTCCCTCCCTCATGCGTGCACACACACATTCCTGCAAACATACCAAGACACACAATAGACGCTGTACACCCACTCTCGCTCCCCATGCACTCTCTATGTTCAGGACCAGGGACCAGCGCCCTAAGGGTGAAGCCGGCCCTGAAATCCAGAAGATGATCCCTCCCTTACTGAAGTGGGGATAAGCAGACCACCGCGCACCCCGCCGCAGCCGAGCAGCCCCCCACCGCAGACCCTGACCATGAGTCATGTCTACATCATGAGTCATGTCTACATCATGAGTCATATCTACATCATGAGTCATATCTACATCATGAGTAATATCTACATCATGAGTCATGTCTACATCATGAGTCATGTCTACATCATGAGTCATGTCTACATCATGAGTCATATCTACATCATGAGTCATATCTACATCATGAGTCATATCTACATCATGAGTAATATCTACATCATGAGTCATGTCTACATCATGAGTCATATCTACATCATGAGTCATGTCTACATCATGAGTCATATCTACATCATGAGTAATATCTAGATCATGAGTCATGTCTACATCATGAGTCATGTCTACATCATGAGTCATATCTACATCATGAGTCATGTGTACATCATGAGTCATGTCTACATCATGAGTCATGTCTACATCATGAGTCATGTCTACATCATGAGTCATGTGTACATCATGAGTCATGTCTACATCATGAGTCATGTCTACATCATGAGTAATATCTACATCATGAGTCATGTCTACATCATGAGTCATGTCTACATCATGAGTCATATCTACATCATGAGTCATGTCTACATCATGAGTCATATCTACATCATGTGTCATATCTACATCATGAGTCATATCTACATCGTGAGTCATGTCTACATCATGAGTAATATCTACATCATGAGTCATATCTACATCATGAATCATGTCTACTTCATGAGTCATGTCTACATCATGAGTAATATCTACATCATGTGTCATATCTACATCATGAGTCATATCTACATCATGAGTCATGTCTACATCATGAGTCATGTCTACATCATGAGTCATGTGTACATCATGAGTCATGTCTACATCATGAGTCATGTCTACATCATGAGTCATGTCTACATCATGAGTCATGTGTACATCATGAGTCATATCTACATCATGAGTCATGTCTACATCATGAGTCAAATCTACATCATGAGTCATATCTACATCATGAGTCATGTCTACATCATGAGTCATATCTACATCATGAGTCATGTCTACATCATGAGTCAAATCTCCATCATGAGTCATATCTACATCACGAGTCATGTCTACATCATGAGCCAAATCTACATCATGAGTCATATCTACATCACGAGTCATGTCTACATCATGAGTCATATCTACATCATGAGTCATGTCTACATCATGAGTCATGTCTACATCATGAGTAATATCTTCATCATGAGTCATGTTTACAAAATGAGTCATATCTACATCATGATTCATGTCTACATCATGAGTCATGTCTACATCATGAGTCATATCTACATCATGTGTAATATCTACATCATGAGTCATATCTACATAATGAGTCATGTCTACATCATGAGTCAAATCTACATCATGAGTCATATCTACATCATGAGTCATGTCTACATCATGAGTCATATCTACATCATGAGTCATGTCTACATCATGAGTCATGTCTACATCATGAGTCATATCTACATCATGAGTCAGGTCTACATCATGAGTCATGTCTACATCATGAGTCATATCTACATCATGTGTCATATCTACATCATGAGTCTTGTCTA
>SSNR01000343.1:416094-423281 GCA_006937965.1 Callopanchax toddi
TTTTGTGGTCAGTGTGACCCCTGGAGACCGCCTGAGGGTTGAACCTACTGTATTGATTAGTCTTCAGTGTTATGGAGAGAAGCTGTAGGAGAGACAGGAACAAAGAGCATAATACAGATTGTAGCGTCTGTTTCTTCCTTTCTGTTCTTGTGTAGGTGTTTATTATCGGTCCTGACAAAAGGCTCAAACTGTCCATCCTGTACCCAGCCACCACAGGGCGCAATTTTGACGAGATCTTACGAGTGATCGACTCCCTCCAGCTCACAGCTGGAGTACAGGTGGCCACGCCTGCTGACTGGAAGGTATGACTCACATGTGACCTCAGCCTGCACTGATGATTTCAGCAGCTGACTGCTCTTGGTTTGATTTTGCGTCTTTCTCCAGCCTGGAGTCTGTGTGATGGTACCTCCCAGCATGTCCGAGGAGGAGGCAGCGTCTTTGTTCCCAGCTGGTGTTTTCTCCAAAGACCTGCCCTCTGGGAAGAAGTACCTCCGCTACACGCCTCACCACCCGACCCAGTCAAAACTCAGAGATGCTAAAGCCTCACAGCCTGAACCAAAACCCAGCATGTCCTAAAGGGCCTGAACAGAGAGACACATGTTTCCATTGGGTTCCTTTTGATGAAGTAAAAGCAAAAACTACTTATGGCGCTATATGTAGCGATATGATGTTAGTACCATGATGTGTCTGAACAGGAAGACCAGGATCCTCTGCTTCTACAGTACTGTTGTTGAAAGGTGACACCACCACATCCTGTTGATGTGGGGCTGAAAGTCACAGCTAAGCTCACCTGAACACAGCCATAGGCTCAGAGTGTCCAACCTAACCTAACCCTAACTCAAATCAAACATTTAAAACTCAACATGCAGCAACAGGACAGAACTACAGCAGGAGTCACTGATCTGAGGCTGTTAGAGTCATGTCCTGGGTCTTGATTTGATGGGAGCAGGACCCAACACCTAACATGCAGCCAGCCACTAGGGGGCGCTGGGATGGCAGCATCACCTTTAACTTCTGGACCCGTTAATGAGAACTAGACAGCACTAAAGGACCAGCCAGGCCTTCTCTGCTGGCCTAAACTTACTCAGAAACCTAAATGTATTTTTCTTTCAGTAAATCTTCTTAATAAAATCATTCTCCCTGCTCTGCTCTCTGTGTCATATGTTATCCACTTGGTGGCGCTGCTCCCAGTGTTAATACTAAAGTAGGGTTTTATCCAGTCAGATTTCAGCTAGCTTGTGTTGTCAGGCTGTCTGAAACCTGCCTGCGGCCTTCAGACTCAGCAGAGCAGGCTGCTGTAAGCTGAACAGTCAGTTGTGATAGCCAATCAGCTCTCAGAAGGTCTCATGATGACATGATGGTCCTGTGATTTTAGTTTGAACGGTGACACTGTACCCAGAGATTTGTTAACTACCAACAGTTATCGTGTATTTTTTTAACCTGATGGCTGAAGGAGGAGACGGGATCCTGTCCCAGCTGTGAAAACGGTTCTCAGACGAGGAACGTTGAACGTTAACGTGGAGAACCGCGTCAGAGAGACCCAGGGAACGCTTGTTGGATTTGGTGTTTGGAGCTACGATGAGGAGGGGATCCATGTTGGCGTTTTTTGTGTGTTTTATTGTGTTTTTGTCATTTTATTTTGTTATCACCTGCAGCGTGTGCCACTGAGCTTCTGCACTCGTAGCTTAGGCTGCTGCTTGACGCCGTGATGTCACACTGTTCTGACCTGCCTAAAGATGTGTGTTGACCAGACATTAAGGGTGATGTAATGTCTCTGTGTGATTCTGGAGCCGTGATGTCAGATTGATCAGGTGTATTATTTCAGGTTGGACTGAGTAGGAAACCACTGAAGGTCTAGAGGTTAAACACACGACCCCCCACTGCTAGAAGGAATCTGAGCTCCCCCTAGTGGCTGGTTGCCACACCTCCTCCATGTAAATAAATGGAACCTGTCCTGACAGAAACATCCTTTTTAGGTGTCAGCTGACTGAGGTAGTCCTTCCTCTGCGGCAGCCTGTTCAGAGATGAATCTTTCTAACCCTCTGAAGGTCATCACACTGTGACTGTGTCCTGTACTGCCATCCCTGGCCTTGTTTTCTTGTCTTCCTGAGTTCAGCCAGCAGTAAAGCTGTTTTGTGTTCCTGCCTCCATCCTCTGCACTACCCGACCAGACGGGACTTTCAGCTCCACATCCTGGAGAAAACAACATGACAGGACCGATAAACAGAACCTTCTCTGATCTAATTCTGTCTGCCACTCTGACTTCTCTAAATGCAGCTAAATTAACATCAGTTCAACAAGTTTACAGTTTAGAAAATTCATTAAAATATCAGCTGACTGACAACCTACTAATACAGGTTTGGTGATTTCCTATGTACTCTAATTACCGGTACTTATTGATGGTCAACCAAAGTATTAATATTAATAATGGATTTGTTTTAGAACACTTTTCAATGCACCCAAAGCTCTTCACAGAGAATCCATTCCTCACGTTAACCACTGTAGCCACACACACTCAGAAATGAAAGGACAGAATTGTACCTTTTTTGTCACTGGGGTGGTACCCTCAAAAGTACAACTTTGTACCTATAACTGGGGGTACACGTGTACCCTTGTAGTTTGTACCTTTTACTAGTCAAACCAGTACCTTAGAGTACAAATTTGTACCCCTTAGGGGACACATATGTACCCTAAGGAGTACATATTACCTGTATGTATTTAAATATATACACATATTTTATCTGTAGTTTGTGACTAAAATATCCTTTATAGAAGAATTGTTTGTTTTTTACTCTGCCATTTGGATGCAGAAGAGTCGACACTTTTATTATAATAATGGATTTATAGAGTGCCTTTCAGGACGCCCAAAGCTCTTCACAGAAGCTCCATTATTCATCCACTCTCTGGTGGAGGGTAAACTACGACAGACGTCTGTAGTCCCAGCTGCCCTGGGGCAGTCTGACAGGAGAGAGGCTACCACTCTGACCATTGGCCCTTCTGACCACCACCAACATTCACACAGTCAGGTAGGCGAAGACGACATTCTAACCCAGCTGGAGCTGGGGATTGAACTGGTGACCCTCTGGTTACCAGACCAGACACTCTAACTACTGAGTTACACGCCTCACGGGGTGGTGGGTGGGTTTGGAGTCCACTCTGTGTGTCATCAAGCCTCCACACTACTCTGAGAGCTCCTTCAGAGCGCACTAGGACAGGAAGTGTAGTGAACCCGGTCTGATCCGGGCTGAGTGCGATCGAGACCATGAAAGCACCGGATCAGGTCTGACACCTGGACCAGTTCCTGTAGTTCTTCTGTTGCAGAGACCAGGACGTCTGGAACTCAGCTCAGTCTGCTGAGCTGCAGGTGATTGGTGGAGATGCAGCTCTACTTCTGCATCCTGGGTTCAAATTATTAGTGCGGACAATTCAGTGACTGGCCATGACGGTCTGATAGAGGAGCAGGCGCACACACACACACACACACACTCACACACACACACACACACACAAGGGTAACATGGTGGACCGACCGTTGTAGAATCAATCTAAATAATGACTTATACATGAAGTGGTTCAGGGGTTTGTCCTTCTGAGGTAAACTCTCCATTTTTCCCAGTTTTTTTTTTTTTGCGTTTTTCTGAGATAAAAAGTGAATTGCTCCATGATGTTCAGTTGGTGAATTATATCCATCCATTCTGAGGCTGTTGGTGTGTCCTCCTGTAACCGTGTTCTTGGTATGGCCTTCTTACCGGCTGCCTATAGTGTCTGTAGTAGGTATCAATCCTGTTTATTCAAGTCTTTTGGAATATCGCCCACATAGATGACGGTGAAACTGTCCTCCAGTTCTAATCCAACAATCAGTTTGAGGATTTTTTCCACTTCTGTCCAGTAGGTGGAGATCTTGGAACACTCCCAGAAGATGTGAAAGTGGCCAGCTGCTGTAAATCCACATTTCTCCAACAGTGACCATGTTCTGGACTTTTACTCTGTAGTTCCTTAATTCTAGAGTTATGAAGAACCTCATAACGTTTTTCCAAACAACTTCCCTCCATCAATCTGAGCTTGAGGTTGTTGACACAGTCTTACGGATATTTAACCAGGTTTCCTCAGATATTAGTGTTTCAGTTTCCATCTCCCATTTAGCTTAATGTACATTGTAGATATTTTCTTTTTTGTCTGTAATAAAGAATAGATTTTCAAAGTCTGTTTTTGGTCAGTATCTCTTTACTTGCATCTATAAAAATACTAATTAAAGGTCTTCTATCATGTGATTTTGAAACAATATTTGTGCAAAAATGCTGTCTGAGTTGTAAATACCATCCATCCATTTTCTGTAGCCGCTTATTCCTCCACAGAGGGTCGCGGGGCAGCTGGCGCCTATCTCCAGCGGTCAAGGGGCGAGAGGCGGGGGTTGTAAATACCTGAAAAAAAAAATCATTTTTACCCAAATAGTAATGATCTGATATTTGTTGAAAACTGTCCAAATTGTTGCATGTAGGTATTTTCCAGTATGCTGTGATACCTCTACTACACCAAAGTCTAAAGCTGCCGTCTGTCTTTGCAGGGAGGAAATCTGCATCGTATGCTGGCCAACGGAGGATTCTTCTGTACAGTAGTGGTCTGTGATGGACAGGAAGATCTTCTAGTGGTCTGTGATGGACAGGAAGATCTTCTAGTGGTCTGTGATGGACAGGAAGGTCCTTCTAGTGGTCTGTGATGGACAAGAAGATCTCCTAGTGGTCTGTGATGGACAGGAAGGTCCTTCTAGTGGTCTGTGATGGACAGGAAGGTCCTTCTAGTGGTCTGTGATGGACAGGAAGGACCTTCTAGTGGTCTGTGATGGACAGGAAGATCTTCTAGTGGTCTGTGATGGTTAGACTCTCTGTTGTTGAATGAAGACCTCAGTTCAGGATCTGGTCTCCAGAGATGATCGTCCACAGCAGCAGGTCCTGGACTCCACCAGCTGCTAATCCACCTCCTCTGCTTTTCCTGCTCCTCTTCAGATCTCTTTCTGCTGGTCTGGTCTGGAAGCTGAGCAGAGAGACGTTGGAGTCTAGACCTGATCCTGAACCAGGTCTCAGTGAAACACATGATGTTGTGGATGGATCCTCATCAGAGCTTCAAGCTGGTCCACCTGGTCCAGGAGCGATCTCACGTTCCCCGTTAGGATGGACATAGTGATGGTTGAAACTTCCTCTCCTTTGGGTTTTATTTTATCATTGAGACGTCGTTTAGCTGCTCCCTCTTTAAACAGGTCGGTTGTTTCTGTGGTTTCTCTTAATGACAAGCAGTCAAAAACTAAAACAACTGCAACCAAATTCCTCCAGGCAGCTGTAGCGATCAGATGTTCAGTCAGCACAATCAAAATGTTCACACATGGTACTAATACTGTACTGTTTGGTGTACTACAACATGTGAACCATCATCACCTTAATAATCTGACAGAGACCAACTGACTTTATGAAAATCCAACGTTATCCCAGTCCTGAACATTACACTAGTCTGATCCAGAACAGCGGCCCTGAAGTGCAAACCACTTCACCACCACCGTTCTCTTCCCGGCCACCTCCACCAGCTCCTCCATCAGGACCCCAAGGAGTTCCCGGGCCAGACTGGAGATGGCAGGACACGCCTGTTCTGAAGAACTTTAGAGGGTTCAAACATTCTCAGCCACCACAGGCATCCAGTTAGAGATGAAAAGGAAGGAGAGCATTTCAGATCCATTTAAATTCTTTAATATTGCCAAGTGTGGTCTACAAGAAAAATACAACAAACGTGTGTACAATAAAGAATCTTCAACATCACTTTCAAGGCACAATTAGAATTTCACCAGAATCCAATAGAGGGCGCTAGATAACCATTAGTTGCACCCACAGGCCACGCTGTCCCCATAGATATCATATATATATCACATATACAGGTACAGAACCATACAGGTACAGAACCATACAGGTACAGAACCATACAGGTACAGAACCAAACAGGTACAGAACCAAATAGGTACAGAACCAAATAGGTACAGAACCATACAGGTACAGAACCAAACAGGTACAGAACCATACAGGTACAGAACCAAACAGGTACAGAACCAAACAGGTACAGAACCAAACAGGTACAGAACCAAACAGGTACAGAACCAAACAGGTACAGAACCAAACAGGTACAGAACCAAACAGGTACAGAACCAAACAGGTACAGAACCAAAGGGTTATATATATGATATCAATGGCTGTCCCAACCATCAATTACAATCCAGCTCAATCTTTAGATTTTGTTACAAAATATAATCCACAAGCTTATTAAAACAATGTAATAAGATGAAAACGATCTATATTAATGACTTTAAAGATGTTTCTGTGTTAACCGTGAGGGAATACAAATTATACTTAACATATTAACCATTACTGAAGTGCAGCAATAAACAAACATATGAAAATATAAACCAAAACTTCTATTATCATCAGAAAGGTTCAGGATACTTGGTCTGATTTACACACACTCAGCATAAAATGGTCAAACTTATCAGGCAAACAGCTGCCTCACCATCACTCTGCTGAAAAGAGCTGCTATTGGCTGATTAGCACTGCACATTGGCCAATAAGAACACATGGTACCTGAGCGGTCTGCACAGCTCTTAAAGGGACATTCCACCAGAAAGGGATCCATATTCCTCAGAGTTAGATCAGTGGGTCAGAACCAGTCCAGCTGTTATCCTGATCCAGCAGGACTCCTTTAGCTTAGCGTAAAACACTGTAAGTGAATGGTAACAACTAGCATTGTGAGAAAAACTGTCAGGTTCTCACTCCCCTCCTCCACCGTTCATCACCTTCTGCTGCTCTCACCACAAATCATCTCCAGCTGCACCTCATCATCTCATCACCGGAGGAGCTTAAAAGGAGCGGAGCTACAACGGGACGGCGTCAGCCCGTTCCACGACTTCTGTGGTACACAGGTTTACCTTTTTCTCTCTCTATTGTTACTCCTTGTGCTCATCTTCTGTTATCTACTTTCTCAGTTCTTCTCCACGACGCCGTCCTCACTCCTCGCTCCTCCGGATCCATCCACCCAGTCCTCTGTCTACCTGGAGCAACAATCACTTCCTCACCAGCCTCCCTCCAGCCAGTCCTCAAACCTGCTCCAGTACTCTCCCAGGCTCCATTACCTCACGGACACAGTAAGCCTCTCAT
>SSNR01000343.1:439002-454995 GCA_006937965.1 Callopanchax toddi
ACTACTGGACCTCTTTAGAACCTAAAGATCCACTAATGGACCTCTTCAGAACCTAAATATTCACTACTGGACCTCTTTAGAACCTAAAGATCCACTACTGGACCTCTTTAGAACCTAAAGATCCACTACTGGACCTCTTTAGAACCTAAAGATCCACTACTGGACCTCTTTAGAACCTAAAGATCCACTACTGGACCTCTTTAGAACCTAAAGATCCACTACTGGACCTCTTTAGAACCTAAAGATCCACTCCTGGACCTCTTTAGAACCTAAAGATCCGCTCCTCACTAAAGTTAAAGCCCGGGTCACACAGGAGATCAGCTCAGGAGCACCGAGCCGTGATTTCAAAACAAAACCATTATAGTCAGTGAGAGTGGACTCATGAGGACCGCTACAGCCCATCCCAGAGGCGCCGACAACATTCTGGAGGACTTTATGACGCAGAAATTGCGACAATAAGCTGAACCGCTACTAGTACAGCACACATATACAACCTCAAGGACATGGAGGAGGGGCGGTTCATTGCGGAATAGTTCTGTAGTTGAGCTTTTAGAAACAGAATATCCCAATAAATAGCTCACTTAATGAAGAATTAAGTGATAATCCCACAAAACACCACGGTAGTTCTGATCAAATGCAGACAAAAGATGAGCTTCATACTTCCTGTGAGATATTGTGACTATGGTGTAATTGTTCAAGCTGTGTTCAACAGCAGTCCGCTTCAGGAGAGACTAGAAGACTCGCCAAAGACGCAGCGCTACCATGGAGCTGCGCTAACGATTCTCCTGGGACCCAGGCTTTACAGGTGACATCTCTAACTTTCACTTCCACATACTGTAGAGAGCAATGGACTTGGTTAGCTGGGCCCTGAGTGAAGCCAACACAGTTTTTTCAATTTTCATAGCAGAGAAGTGGGCGCCAGCCTGTCCAAGGGGGGCGCCAGCCTGTCCAAGGGGGGCGCCAGCCTGTCCAAGGGGGACGCCTGCCTGTCCAAGGGGGACGCCTGCCTGTCCAAGGGGGGCGCCTGCCTGTCCAAGGGGGCGCCAGCCTGTCCAAGGGGGCGCCAGCCTGTCCAAGGGGGGCGCCAGCCTGTCCAAGGGGGGCGCCAGCCTGTCCAAGGGGGCACCAGCCTGTCCAAGGGGGGCGCCAGCCTGTCCAAGGGGGCACCAGCCTGTCCAAGGGGGCGCCAGCCTGTCCAAGGGGGCGCCAGCCTGTTCAAGGGGGCGCCAGCCTGTCCAAGGGGGCGCCAGCCTGTCCAAGGGGGGCGCCAGACTGTCCAAGGGGGCGCCAGACTGTCCAAGGGGGGCGCCAGCCTGTCCAAGGGGGCGCCAGCCTGTCCAAGGGGGGCGCCAGCCTGTCCAAGGGGGGCGCCAGCCTGTCCAAGGGGGCGCCAGCCTGTCCAAGGGGGCGCCAGCCTGTCCAAAGGGGGCGCCAGCCTGTCCAAGGGGGCACCAGCCTGTCCAAGGGGGCGCCTACCTGTCCAAGGGGGGCGCCAGCCTGTCCAAGGGGGCACCAGCCTGTCCAAGGGGGTGCCTGCCTTTCCAAGGGGGCGCCTGCCTGTCCAAGGAGGCGTCTGCCTGTCCAAGGAGGCTCCTGCCTGTCCAAGGGGGTGCCTGCCTGTCCAAGGGGGCGCCTGCCTGTCCAAGGGATACGTCTGCCTGTCCAAGGAGGCGCCTGCCTGTCCAAGGAGGCTCCTGCCTGTCCAAGGGGGCGCCTTCCTGTCCAAGGAGGCGCCTGGCTGTCCAAGGAGGCTCCTCCCTGTCCAAGGGGGACGCCTGCCTGTCCAAGGGGGCGCCTGCCTGTCCAAGGAGGCGCCTGCCTGTCCAAGGAGGCTCCTGCCTGTCCAAGGGGGTGCCTGCCTGTCCAAGGGGGCGCCTGCCTGTCCAAAGGATACGCCTGCCTGTCCAAGGAGGCGCCTGCCTGTCCAAGGAGGCTCCTGCCTGTCCAAGGGGGCGCCTGCCTGTCCAAGGAGGCGCCTGCCTGTCCAAGGGGGACGCCTGCCTGTCCAAGGGGGTGCCTGCCTGTCCAAGGAGTGCGCCTGCCTGTCCAAGGAGGCTCCTGCCTGTCCAAAGGGGACGCACGCAGCACGGGAAACATCACAACTTAAAGCGCCTGACAGCTGGGATCAGTGGGAATTAGTCACGAGTCGATGATTTCAGCTGGTAGAGGGTTAGCTAACGGACAGAGATGGATTAAAGAGCTTCAGACAGCTGATGGAGAACAAAATACATCGTCCAGAACTTCATCTTCAACAGAGAACAGAGATACAGAGCAGGAACTTCTATAGGTTCTACAGGTTCTATACCCGTATCCTTCTATACCGGTAGGGTTTTGTACCTGTATGGTTCTATACCTCTGTGGTTCTGTAGCTGTATGGTTCTGTACCTGTTTGGTTCTATACCTGTATGATTCTATACCTGTTTGGTTCTGTACCGGTAGGGTTCTGTACCTGTAGGGTTCTATACCTCTGTGGTTCTGTAGCTGTATGGTTCTGTACCTGTTTGGTTCTATACCTGTATGATTCTATACCTGTTTGGTTCTGTACCTGTATGGTTCTGTACCTGTATGGTTCAATACCTCTGTGGTTCTGTACCTGTTTGGTTCTATACCTGTATGATTCTATACCTGTTTGGTTCTGTACCTGTATGGTTCTATACCTCTGTGGTTCTGTACCTGTATGGTTCTGTAGCTGAGTAATTCTGTACCTGTATGGTTCTGTACCTGTTTGGTTCTGTACCTGTATGGCTCTGTACCTGTTTGGTTCTATACCTGTATGGTTCTGTAGCTGTGTGGTTCTGTACCTGTGTGGTTCTGTAGCTGTGTGGTTCTGTACCTGTATGGTTCTGTAGCTGTGTGGTTCTGTACCTGTATGGTTCTGTAGCTGTGTGGTTCTGTACCTGTATGGTTCTATACCTGTATGGTTCTGTACCTGTTTGGTTCTATACCTGTATGGTTCTGTAGCTGTGTGGTTCTGTACCTGTGTGGTTCTGTAGCTGTGTGGTTCTGTACCTGTAGAGTTCTGTAGCTGTGTGGTTCTGTACCTGTATGGTTCTATACCTGTATGGTTCTATATCTGTATGGTTCTGTACCTGTGTTCTGTACGTGTATGGTTCTGTACCCTTATGGTTCTGTACCTGTATGGTTCTGTACCTGTATGGTTCTATACCTGTATGGTTCTGTAGCTGTGTGGTTCTGTACCTGTATGGTTCTGTACCTGTATGGTTCTGTAGCTGTGTGGTTCTGTACCTGTATGGTTCTGTACCTGTTTGGTTCTACACCTGTGTGGTTCTGTAGCTGTGTGGTTCTGTACCTGTATGGTTCTGTACCTGTATGGTTCTGTACCTGTATGGTTCTATACCTGTGTGGTTCTGTACCTGTATGGTTCTATACCTGTATGGTTCTATACCTCTGTGGTTCTGTACCTGAATGGTTCTGTACCTGTATGGTTCTATATCTGTTTGGTTCTGTACCTGTATGGTTCTATACCTCTGTGGTTCTGTACCTGTATGGTTCTGTACCTATATGGTTCTGTAGCTGTGTGGTTCTGTACCTGTATGGTTCTGTACCTGTATGGTTCTGTAGCTGTGTGGTTCTGTACCTGTATGGTTCTGTAGCTGTGTGGTTCTGTACCTGTATGGTTCTATACCTGTATGGTTCTGTACCTGTATGTTTCTATATCTGTATGGTTCTGTACCTGTGTGGTTCTGTACCTGTATGGTTCTGTAGCTGTGTGGTTCTGTACCTGTATGGTTCTATACCTGTATGGTTCTGTAGCTGTGTGGTTCTGTACCTGTATGGTTCTGTACCTGTATGGTTCTGTAGCTGTGTGGTTCTGTACCTGTATGGTTCTGTAGCTGTGTGGTTCTGTACCTGTATGGTTCTGTGCCTGTTTGGTTCTACACCTGTGTGGTTCTGTAGCTGTGTGGTTCTGTACCTGTATGGTTCTGTACCTGTATGGTTCTGTACCTGTATGGTTCTATAGCTGTGTGGTTCTGTACCTGTATGGTTCTATACCTGTATGGTTCTATACCTGTATGGTTCTATATCTGTGTGGTTCTGTACTTGTGTGGTTCTGTACCTGTATGGTTCTATACCTGTGTGGTTCTATACCTGTATGGTTCTATACCTGTGTGGTTCTGTACCTGTATGGATCTGTACCTGTATGGTTCTGTACCTGGTTCTGTACCTGTATGGTTCTGTACCTGTATGGTTCTATACCTGTATGGTTCTGTACCTGTATGGTTCTATACCTGTATGGTTCTACACCTGTATGGTTCTGTACCTGTATGTTTCTATACCTGTATGGTTCTGTACCTGGTTCTGTACCTGTATGGTTCTATACCTGTATGGTTCTATACCTGTATGGTTCTGTACCTGTATGGTTCTGTACCTGTATGGTTCTGTACCTGTATGGTTCTATACCTGTATGGTTTTGTACCTGTATGGTTCTGTAGCTGTGTGGTTCTGTACCTGTGTGGTTCCGTACTTGTTTGGTTCTATACCTGTATGGTTCTGTAGCTGTGTGGTTCTGTACCTGTATGGTTCTATACCTGTATGGTTCTATATCTGTATGGTTCTGTACCTGTGTGGTTCTGTACCTGTATGGTTATGTAGCTGTGTGGTAATGTACGTGTATGGTTCTGTACCTGTATGGTTCTGTACCTGTATGGTTCTATAGCTGTGTGGTTCTGTAGCTGTGTGGTTCTGTACCTGTATGGTTCTGTAGCTGTGTGGTTCTGTANGCTCATGAAAACCCAAAATTCCTATCTCAAAAAATGAGCATATCATGAAAAGGTCGTCTAAACGAGCTCTGAACCTAATCATCTGAATCCACTAATTAACTCAAAACACCTGCAAAAGATTCCTGAGGCTTTTAAAAACTCCCAGCCAGGTTCATTACTCAAAACCGCAATCATGGGTAAGACTGCCGACCTGACTGCTGTCCAGAAGGCCATCACTGACACCCTCAATCAGAATCATTTTTATTGCCAAGTAAGTGAAGCTTCACATTACCCGGAATTTGACTCGATGAATTGATGCAAACATACATACATACATAATAAGGTTAATTGAAAATAGAAAAATAAAAATAAAGATGTAATAAGAAATATTAATAATGATAATAATAATGCATCAGTTTTATATAGCGCTTTTTAGGTCACTCAAAGATGCTTTACAGAGTTGCATTATTCATTCACACACAGTCACACTCACATTCACACAGGCAAGCTGGGTGAAGTGTCTTGCCCAAGGACACAACGACAATCTAACCCAGCCGAAGCTGGGGATCGAGCCGGTGACCCTCCGGTTACCAGACCGGCCACTCTACCAACTGAGCTAATACCGCCCCATAATAACAATAAACGGAGACATGAGTAAAAGTTCAAGAGTCCAACAGCAGAGGGGAAGAAGCTGTCTTTGCGGCGGGAGGTTCGTGTCCAAATGGACCTCAACCTCCTGCCTGAAAGGGAGTGGCTCAAACAGTCCATGACCTGGATGGGAGGGGTCGGCTATGATACGACCTGCACGCGTCAGAGACCTGGAGACGTACAGGTCATGGAGTGATGGAAGGCTGCAGCCGATCACCCTCTCAGCAGAAC
Organism: Callopanchax toddi; assembly: GCA_006937965.1. NCBI lineage: Eukaryota > Metazoa > Chordata > Actinopteri > Cyprinodontiformes > Nothobranchiidae > Callopanchax > Callopanchax toddi. The sequence goes on from SSNR01000343.1 coordinate 444,603, forward strand.
GCACAACACGCTGTAGTCTGTGCTTTTCTCTGGCAGTGGCCCCAGCGTACCACACAGTGATGGAGGAGGTGAGGATGGACTCGATGATGGCCGTGTAGAACTGGACCATCATCATGGTCGGCACCTTCAGTTTTTTCAGCTGCCGCAGGAAGAACATCCTCTGCTGAGCCTTCTTGGTGAGGGAGCTGATGGTCGTTTCCCGCTTGAGGTCATTGGTGATGGTGGTTCCTAGGAAGCGGAAGGAGTCCACAGTTGTGATGGGAGTGTCTGTCAGGGTGAGCGGGGTTGACGGAGCTGACACTCTCCTGAAGTCAAGCAAGTCAAGCAAGAGGGTTAAGACTCAGAAAGAAATGTCTGAACCAATAGGCTGTTCCCAGAGTGCTGTATCAAGGCTCCTCAGTGGGAAGTCTGTGGGAAGGAAAAAGTGTGTCAGAAAACGCTGCACAACGAGAAGAGGTGACCGGACCCTGAGGAAGATTGTGGAGAAGGACCGATTCCAGACCTTGGGGAACCTGCGGAAGCAGTGGACTGAGTCTGGAGTAGAAACATCCAGAGCCACCGTGCACAGGAAATGGGCTACAGGTGCCGCATTCCCCAGGTCAAGCCACTGTTGAACCAGAAACAGCGGCAGAAGCGGCGGACCTGGGCTACAGAGAAGCAGCACTGGACTGGTGCTCAGTGGTCCAAAGTACTTTTTTCGGATGAAAGCAAATTTTGCATGTCATTCAGAAATCAAGGTGTCAGAGTCTGGAGGAAGACTGGGGAGAGGCCAAACTGCCTGAAGTCCAGTGTCAAGTCCCCACAGTCAGTGGTGGTCTGGGCGCCATGTCAGCTGCTGGTGTTGGTCCACTGTGTTTTATCAAGGGTCAGCAGGGTCAATGCAGCTAGCTATCAGGAGATTTTGGAGCACTTCATGCTTCCATCTGCTGAAAAGCTTTATGGAGATGAAGATTTCATTTTACAGCACGACCTGGCACCTGCTCACAGTGCCAAAACCACTGGTAAATGGTTTACTGACCATGGTGTTACTGTGGTACTCTCCTGACCTGAACCCCAGAGAGAATCTGTGGGATATTGTGAAGAGAAAGTTGAGAGACGCCAGACCCAACACTCTGGATGAGCTTAAGGCCGCTATCGAAGCATCCTGGGCCTCCAGAACACCTCAGCAGTGCCACAGGCTGATCGCCTCCATGCCACGCCGCATCGAAGCAGTCATTTCTGCTAAAGGATTCCCCACCAAGTACTGAGTGCATAACTGAACATCATTATTTGAAGGTTGACTTTTTTGTATTAAAAACACTTTTCTTTTATTGGTCGGATGAAATATGCTAATTTTTTGAGATAGGAATTTAGGGTTTTCATGAGCCACAATCATCAATATTAAAACAATAAAAGGGCTTGAACTACTTCAGTTGTGTGTAATGAATCTAAAATATATGAAAGTCTAATGTTTATCAGTACATTACAGAAAATAATGAACCATCGATAATATGCTAATTTTTTGAGAAGGACCTGTATAAACAGGGGCGCATCATCTTTTCATGGAGGTTTCATTCCCACTGCCATAAACATGCTGAACCTGGAGAGCCGATAAGCTTCCAAACACACTGAAATGTCCTTTGTTATGTGTCCAGCTGTGTTGTACGTTTAAAGGTTTGATGCTGGAACCTGTTTCTCTTCCACCAGCTCTGCTTCCTGAACTCTACAGGAAAATGAGGAGATTTGGCCCCTAAACAAAATGCTATGAGTACATGCTGCTGCTCATATTTATGTTGGCAAATAATCACAGAATCTTTATAAATACAGAAATCCTCCACATTTTTTAGGTTATAAAAATATTGTTATATTATCCCTTTTGGGAAAAGGGCAAAAACATTTATGATATCCATTTTAGTCGATATCAAACAGCCCTAAATGAAATGGATAAAACCGTCAGCAGGACGCCTGAGGGTTCTAATCAGGAGGAACCAGGAGGTGACGGCAGCTCGATGACCTACATGGCTAACATGCTGAGGGCCTTCGGGCTGCGTCCCGGCAGGCTGCACCAGGCCGCTCCGTTAACCTGGGAGGGATGTCGAAGACTCTGCAGGCAGCGCCAGCCAGAACCACGGCCCGAGTCAGAGTCCAAACTGGCCCACAGCTTCACCGTCTCCTCTTTGGCGCACGTCAGCAGCATCTGGCCGGTGGGGCTCCACTTTATGCTGGTGATCGACTCCTGAAAACCAGACAAGGAGGAGTTTGAGTTCACAGCAGGTTTTATTCACGAGGCTGGGTTTTCTGAGGATCAGACCACCTTGTGAGCATCGATGACCACGATGGCTCCTGTTTCTAAGGGCTCTTTGGATCCGATCAGCAGCTTTCCGTCGGCGTAGCCCACAGCGAAGGGCTTGTCTTCTCCATGCCAGGCGATGTGCATCACGGCCACTGAAACAGAACAAGGTTCAGTTCTAGTCTGAGCGATGGAACCTGTACCATGCTGACGAAGAGGGCGGGACTTCGGACCATCCTTCCTGTAGCAGTGCTCCAGCTCGGTGCGGTGCATGCTGGTGGCATCCAGAACCTCGATCAGACCCAGCGACCCGTCCATTCGGCCCACCAGCAGCATGTCTTTGGGCTCTCCGCACCACAAAGACTCCGCCTCCTGTTCGGGCCACGCCAGCGCTGACACNGGTAAACACAGGTCTCCCACTTAGTATCTCGTCTTTGACTTTTTGTAATTCTCTATTCTTGTTCCACCAGTCCATCTACCCGGCGTCGTCCACCTCAAGATCCTCCGGAGTCCTCCTCAATCTCATGTCCGCCTGGTCTGCCTGTCCCCCTGCCAGCCAGCTGCCTCCACTCCCTTCCTCACCACCGCTCCAACCATCCTCACCCAGGACAGACAAAACCTCCCCAAGACCCCCATCTTCATCCTACTAGTAAGACCTCCACTCAAAACTCATCTCAGCACGTATTATCCTCATCTCCAGTTACTCACTCTCCTCTCTCCTCTCAGAGAAGTCTCCTGTACCAGGATCCCACGGATCCTCCCGGATCCGCCTCCACACCACCAAAACCTTACAATAAAAACATTATTTTACTTACCTCCTGTTTTCCTCAGACTGTTGTTGCTCCAGGATCCTCACAAAACCTCAGATTATGACAATTACACTTACATTAAACATTACTTTGATCAGTGATCAGTAAAGTTGACAAACACTTAAATGAATCGATCTAAAAAAAAAAACTAAACATTGACGTTGTGCAAGAACCATATTGAATAAGATAAATATTCTGAATTATTCAACTGATCTAGGTATAAACAGGTCTGGGCTGAATTCCTGGTGCCTGACCTCCTGCAAGCAGTTCACCTGTTAGCCTGCACTAGTAAAGAGCACAAAGTCCTGATTAGCCTCAGAGCAGATATAATGCTCTACATTCTGCTGTTCTGAGTTAGAGGCTGCTGAATATTTCCTGCTAACCTGTTAATGAGATGTACTCCAGCTCTGCTGGAACTACCCAGAGGTTAGCTTGCTAACACGACTTGGCTATCGTTAGCTTTTCCACCGCACCTTTATCAAACATAATTAATTAAAAACGAAACTTATTTACAATGATTCATCTCTGTAAAAGATCAAAAACCGACATACTTACTGTTGGTTTTCCTAACTGCAAGCAGCCATTGATTTTCTGGTCTCAGCTGGCTGGTCATAACTCACCGGCTCACTAGCTTCTAGCTTGGCTGGCTCACTCCTACATGAATGCTAATAATATGCAGGCTAGAAGCCCCGCCCCTCAAGCGCGCGCCCGGCGCAAAAACAGTGACAGCAAACAACTTGAAAAAAATAAACTGAAACTGAAAAAAAAACCTGAACCTGAAAAAAAAAATGAAAAGTTGAAGTGAAACTGAAAAATGAATAGAAACTCTGAAAATAAAGTGTCAATGTAAAAAAAAGTTTTTTTTGTGGGTTTGTTTCAGTTTCAGTGTATTTCTTCAATTTCAATGTATTTTTTTTTCAGTTTCAGTTTTTTCTGTCATCGTTTTAGCCCCATATCTGAGAGGCTCACTGGGTTTTGTCTCCAGTGTCTCCTGTCTTTGACTGAAGGTCCCGTTATTCTGATCACCTGTCAGACCGGTGAGGAGCAGCTGCTCGCGCATGTCGTCATAATGAGAGCACGTGTCACAGCTGTGTTTCTCAGCATAACTGATTACTTAAAATTTAACAAATCAAACAATATCAACACTAAAAACATATTGATCTGTCAATGACTTTATCAGGTTGTCCTTTATTACTAATGTTTAAATACACCCAAAAGTTTTAAAACATGATGACAGAGTCCTGCATGATGTAACATGAAGAATGAAATAAGGCAGATTTAATCCATTACAGATAAAATGGATGCTACAGTCACTTTTTGACAGGTGAAAAAAATCAGTTTGAAATTATTTGATGTGGTAAAAAAGACAGATGCTTTAATCAGGTCACCTGTAAACTAAATGTAATCCTTTACTGTCAGGAGATGAGGAGGTTTCTACAGTAAAACTATTAAAACAGAGTGAGCCTTAGAAAACAGCTGCAGTCCTGACAGATTAATTTGTTTTAGTGTTAAAAATGTTTGATTGGACCAAATTCATCTGATAACTTTATGCTGCTTTTATACTGCTCCTCGAACAATGAGGATGGGTCAAATGCAGAGATGAATTTCCCTAAGGGGATCAATAAAGGACAAATTATTATTATTATTACTATTATTATCAACCGCCAATGAGCTCAGACAGTTCTGATGGCAGCAACTACCCCCCACCCCCCGTGGTGTGCCTTGTGATTTTTTTTCAATGAAAAAGTGTGCCTTGGCCCAAAAAAGGTTGAAAAACACTGGATTAGACTACAGGCATGTTTGTCCTTAAAGACCACAGCAAGACCTCCACCACGGCGTGACGGGCGTAGTGTGGTAGACACAGAGCAACCTGGAGGACAGATTTCATTAGAATGTACAAAGTTACCATCTTGTTCCCATGTTTCAACTAGAAAAAAGAAGTCTAGGCACTGCTGGGTGAAAAGCTCATTTAAGATAAAGGATTTGTTAGAAATGGATCTGGCATTTAACAGGGCACACTGAACTGAATGATGCAGGTCATTTTTCTTCTTTGTTACTTGGAGATGGATGGGTCGTAAACACCTGTTGAGTTTCTGGGCTCTCTGATCAGAGTGATTATGGCAGCGGGTTGATAAATGGACTGGAATAGGAAAATGTTCTGGTTTGAGAGCCGAGGAGGAAACTGTGGGGACAGAGACTCTAGGAAGGTGATGGTTGAATTTGTGGTGGACTTTAGGGGGCAACGGTATTTGGAGTGGTGGTGAGACCGAAGGCTGCAGAAGGTGTAGATGACTCGGATGTAAACAGTCATGTCTGTGTAGAGGAGTCTATCCACCATAGATATACATCTATAGGACTGCACAGCGTACCTGATGTTAGCGGTCAGCATGCGTGAGCCAAGTCGGTTTGGGTGAACACCATCTCGCCTAAGAAAGGAAAATCACTTCCAAAACAGATAAAATTTGTCGATATAGCCAATATTGAGGGACCTGCAGGCAGACTGAAGCCAGGTGTGGAGAGAGAGGAGACGACTGAAACTTTCATCTCCACGAGAAACTGTGGGAATCGGGCCGGAGATGAAGACACATTCCACTGCTCTTCTGGATCTCCAGCAGCTGGTAAAAATGCTGTAATGTGACAACAGACTGCCGACGGGAGACATCGTTGGATCCAACATGAATGATCACTCTTCTGACTGAAGTCGGGATGGAGCACAGCAGACTTGGAAGTTTCTCCAGAATATCTTGAACGGTGGCCGATGGAAAACACTTTGTGATGACGTTGAAGAAGCAGACGTTCCTGATTATTGAGTCACCAACCAGCAGAGTGGTTGGGGAGAACAGTGGACGAGAGTTCTGGGTTTGATCTTTCTGGGTTTGTGATCCTGCGGGGCCGAGGAACTGGAGGGCTGGAGCTGGAGGGGCTCTGCTCCTGCAGGGCAGGAGGTCCAGCGGAGTGTCGACGCACAGCTTCCTTCAGTGTTTTGCGTCGGGCAGTAGAAGTTGAGGTCCGGGGGTGGAGAGATGGTGGAGGCTGTTTCTTACGAACTACAGGCTCCAGACACACGGCTGCTGCTCCACCAGCCGATCCTCTGTCCTCCTCACCTCCCTCCACAGGCTGTGGTGATTGAATGGGAGGAAGGGGCTCAGAGATGACAGCTGATTCTTCCTCTGCCAGTACAGAGAAGCAGTTAGACAGGTTGAAGTCAGGTGGGGTGCTGGAAACAACAGGAGGGGACCTCTTTCGGCCACGTACCACAACCTCTGACCAAGATGAAGTCGGGTCTGGAGTGGGGCTGGATGTTGGCCGTGATAAGGGGTCCCAGGCAATAGTGTCCTGGAGCAGAGTGTCTCTGGATGTCTGATTCTCATGGTGATCAATAATCACTTTGGACAGTTTAGGGAAACGACTGGTAAGATCTGACAGCAGAAATTATCTCCTTTCTAATTCATTTGACAGACGTCGAACATCTTCCTTAAGGACAGCGATCTTTCTATTTGCTTTAAGAAGCATAGTTTCATCATTGTGAGGAAGAAGAAGTGGTAGCAGCGACATGCAGATACCTTCAAGGCTACAGCAGGCAAACACTGCAGCGGAGTGTTCTCTGCCGGATCGGAGTTTAGTCTGTTAAAAATCCTTTACAGATCCAAAAAGTCCCCAAAAATAATATAATCCAGTGTAATCCAACATCAGTGACAAAGGGGTGAGTTTTCCCCAAGAAATTAAGCCACAAAAGCCACAAAATTAGACCACAATAAAGAGCTGGAAAGGACACGTCTGCTCTCACTCTTATCAGGCCAAGGTATTTTCATGTAATTTAAAGGAGTGGTTTTGTCAGAATCCATTTTTTTCAGGTTTTCATAGTTTCTAATAGGTCCCCCTGAGCCTGTCATGTAGGCCAAACATGAAAACTCTCCGTTCCCTGGTTATCTAAAAAAAAAAACAACAACAGAATTTCATTAAAATGAAACTTTAAAATGCAGCGGTGCATTTGTGCCCGGTTTGACGTCACAACGTGTATTGGCTGAGATGGTAATGCCTTTCGGTCCGCCCAGCTGCTAGCTTTTGTTTTACTTGAAAATTCAACATGGCNTGGACAAAGACCAGAACCCCCCCCCATCCTTACTATGTGATGGAACTGATCAAAGTTGCCCAGAGAGATTTTTCTTGGAGCGGAGGCAGAGGTTGTCTCAAGGTTAATGTAGTCCAACAACAGATTCCTATACTGGTTCAAACTAAGATTATTTTTGTTTTTCCAGTTTATGAGGATCGTTTTCTTAGCGATGCATAGGGCAGGTAGAACCATGTGAGCTCAATTAATCTCTGTGATGACATCATCTAAATCTCCCAGCAAGCAAACTGGAGGGGAAGCTGGAATATTACATTTCAGACACTTTGACAGGTCTTCACATATCCGGGACCAAAATCTCTGCACAGGTGGACAAAACCAAAGTGCATGAATATAGGTGTCAGGGGTGTTGTCTGTGCAGCTTGTGCAAATTTCAGATGGTGCATAACCCATCCTGAACATCCGATGACCTGTATAGTGAACTCTATGTAGGATTTTATATTGGATTAATTGTAAACTGGGGTTTCTAGTCATTCTAAAAGATTTTAAACATGTCAGAAGTTTTGGTCATAACTGGCTGACAGGTCTGCCTCCCACTTAACTATAGGAAGAGATATCAAATCATGTACTTTAGACAGTAACCTATATATTTTAGATAGTAACTTCGGAGATTTGAGATTAAGGAAATCTAATACCCTTGATGGTGTTTGTAGTTCTGTTCTATTACACTTAAATTTATGTTTTATTATAGATTTAATTTGCTGATATTCTAAAAATCTATTCCTGTCAACCCCATATTGTGAGACTATCCTGTTAAATGGGATGAAATCGGTTCCCTCAAAGATGTGTTCCAGGTATACGATTCCTTTACTCCTCCAGTCTGAGAAGTTGATCATATTGTTGTTTTGTAAGATGTCAGGATTGTTCCAGATGGGTGTACGCCTGCATGGAATCAGAGAAGACTCAGTCATTTTCAGATACTCCCACCATGCTGCCAGAGAAGAGCTGATGTTAGGGCTTTTAAAGCAAGCATTTTGATTAATGTTTGAGCTAATAAATGGTAGATCTGAAATCTCTATATTATTGCATATTGTCTGTTCTACGTCTAACTAGGACTCATCTAGTGGGTCCTGCTTAATCCATCTTGAGATGTATTGTAGCCTGTTTGCTAAGAAGTAATTATAGAAGTTGGGTAGATCTAGTCCTCCTCTATCTTTGGTCTTCTGTAGTGTTTTTAAACTAATACGTGGAGGTTTATCCTTCCAAAGAAATTTAGAAATAGACGAGTCCAGAGATCTAAACCAGTCAGATGATGGTTTATTTGGAATCATTGAGAATAAGTAATTGATTCTTGGTAAAACCATCATTTTAACTAAAGCAACTCTCCCCATGAGTGATATGGGTAGGGACTTCCATCTGACCAGATCATCTTCCACTTTCTTTAAGAGTGGGATGTGGTTTAGTTTAGTTAAATCTGTCAGTCTAGGAGAGATATTAACACCTAAGTATATAATATTCCCTGACTGTAACTTTGTATTATGAAGGAGCAATTATTTGGAAGAACTGTAGATTTTGACCTGAGAGAGGTCAGTGAATTGATAAACTCTTTCAAAAGTTTCAGATTATTCAATAAACTGGTTAAAATCTACTGTTCTTCCAATTCATTGCTCCTTCACCAACTGTGAAAACTAGTTTTACATTCAGGATTAACAGTGTCATGTTCTCTCTCATTTTCTGTGTTTTCAGGATCACTCTGGAGAAGGTGGGTCAGCAGTAATGAAGACCTTATAATGTAATGAAGAATATAATATTTAACTGCACGTGTTAATAAATGTAAGTTTCCTAAAAGTTTNCACTACTGGACCTCTTTAGAACCTAAAGATCCACTACTGGACCTCTTTAGAACCTAAATATCCACTACTGGACCTCTTTAGAACCTAAAGATCCACTACTGGACCTCTTTAGAACCTAAAGATCCACTACTGGACCTCTTTAGAACCTAAAGATCCACTACTGGACCTCTTTAGAACCTAAAGATCCACTACTGGACCTCTTTAGAACCTAAAGATCCACTACTGGACCTCTTTAGAACCTAAAGATCCACTACTGGACCTCTTTAGAACCTAAAGATCCACTACTGGACCTCTTTAGAACCTAAAGATCCACTACTGGACCTCTTTAGAACCTAAAGATCCACTACTGGACCTCTTTAGAACCTAAAGATCCACTACTGGACCTCTTTAGAACCTAAAGATCCACAACTGGGCCTCTTTAGAACCTAAAGATCCACTACTGGACCTCTTTAGAACCTAAAGATCCACTACTGGACCTCTTTAGAACCTAAAGATCCACTACTGGACCTCTTTAGAACCTAAAGATCCACTAATGGACCTCTTCAGAACCTAAATATTCACTACTGGACCTCTTTAGAACCTAAAGATCCACTACTGGACCTCTTTAGAACCTAAAGATCCACTCCTGGACCTCTTTAGAACCTAAAGATCCGCTCCTCACTAAAGTTAAAGCCCGGGTCACACAGGAGATCAGCTCAGGAGCACCGAGCCGTGATTTCAAAACAAAACCATTATAGTCAGTGAGAGTGGACTCATGAGGACCGCTACAGCCCATCCCAGAGGCGCCGACAACATTCTGGAGGACTTTATGACGCAGAAATTGCGACAATAAGCTGAACCGCTACTAGTACAGCACACATATACAACCTCAAGGACATGGAGGAGGGGCGGTTCATTGCGGAATAGTTCTGTAGTTGAGCTTTTAGAAACAGAATATCCCAATAAATAGCTCACTTAATGAAGAATTAAGTGATAATCCCACAAAACACCACGGTAGTTCTGATCAAATGCAGACAAAAGATGAGCTTCATACTTCCTGTGAGATATTGTGACTATGGTGTAATTGTTCAAGCTGTGTTCAACAGCAGTCCGCTTCAGGAGAGACTAGAAGACTCGCCAAAGACGCAGCGCTACCATGGAGCTGCGCTAACGATTCTCCTGGGACCCAGGCTTTACAGGTGACATCTCTAACTTTCACTTCCACATACTGTAGAGAGCAATGGACTTGGTTAGCTGGGCCCTGAGTGAAGCCAACACAGTTTTTTCAATTTTCATAGCAGAGAAGTGGGCGCCAGCCTGTCCAAGGGGGGCGCCAGCCTGTCCAAGGGGGGCGCCAGCCTGTCCAAGGGGGACGCCTGCCTGTCCAAGGGGGACGCCTGCCTGTCCAAGGGGG